>OVBX01003762.1:0-16041 GCA_900406325.1 Erucastrum elatum | reverse complement strand
TTTAAAGAGAGGACATTATAGTCTTTTAGACTAAAAGAAGTATGTCACAAGTAGAAAGTGGCTTAATGTGATAGAGGAAAGTGAGAAAGTAGCCCAATAAGTAATAAATTCTATATAATATCTGTCAATTATTTTATGCACCATCATCTCCAGGTACTCGGTAGGGTCTTCTAGTGATAAGATATTGAACTCATTGCAAAAAAGAATAAGCCATTGTATAGTTCCACAGAAGTGGAATCATAAATCATAAATTATAGTAATTGGAAACCAATAATATCTGCCTGAAAATTCAGAAATTATTATTGCACTAGATAATTATAGAGATCTCAATAATAAATTTTGATCAAAAAAAAAAAAAAAAGAGATCTCAATAATAAACTTGTTTGTTTCTTTTTTTTCGTCAAAGTTTTATATTAAAACGGGCTAAGCCCAGATATTACAACCCATGGACCTCTCCACTACAAAGCTTAAACCAACAAGTAAGCCCACTAATACATCAATCTAAACGGGCCTATGCCCCAATCTCAAACGAACCCGGCCGTTGACCATCCGGCCCAACGACGAGGAGGCTTGACCGCGTGTTGCGGTTTCATCCACGAGGACGCCACGCGCCCCAACTGCCTCGACTCACTCGCTGCCTCTTCGGAAACAACGCCGGTTCAAACACCGCTCCTTTAACCGTCGGAACTCGCAGATCGGCGAGCCTCCAAAACACAACCACCTCTTAGCTTTCATGCTTATCGTTACTGGGGATAACCATCTCGATCTCTTTGACCGCTAGTACCCCTTCGCACCAGAGCGAGCTATAGATCCACAAGCAAAGCTACGAAACCGATTCATAATCGAATCACAAACCCTAACTACTACAAAGAAAAGAAGAAATAACTAAAGCTCGACGGCAGAGGACTGTAGAAGCCTTCCTACCCCGAGGACAGGTGCCGGCGACAGAGAAGCAGAGAGACACTTCCTCCTCCCGGTAGCAGGGGCCGGCGTCGACGGAGCTGATAAAGCCTCCGCCTCCCGGAGACAAAACAAGGGCTGACTCACCGCTTCATCACACCACCTCTTCCTCACGACCGCATCTTTACTCCGGGTTTAGAGCGCCGCTGTCTTATGACTCCCCGAGTCTTCGACAGAAGTAAGTCTTGGCCTAGAGCTCCGACAAGGCCGTCGTGACTCGGATGCGGAGGAGAAGAAAACACAAGACTACTAGACGGATGGAAAGAGGATTCCGGCGACGGCACGGACGCTCACGCGCCGGCCGTACGCCGGAATCTACACAGATCTACTTTCTCTCTCTTGACAAATCTTTCTTCGAGCCACACCAAAATGTGAAAGTGAAACTTGTTTGTTTCACAATTTCAAAAGTAGAACGGTGATAATAATAGTGACAATGATAACATGATGATGACCTGACCACAAAGACTTCACTTCATGTCGCATTACCATTATAAATGGTCACAACAACAATGATAAGATCAAAGCTCATGAGGACTAAGTTTCCAACATTCTAGCATGAGCTAAGTTTCAATAATCAAAAACTACTGTTTAGTGTCTTAAGTCTTAACTAAACGTATCCTTCTACTCACACACAGCTAAGTCATAGTCTAGAAACAGCTGTACAATCCTGAAGTCAGAGTCTTCAATATTTCACAGACAAACACAATCATAAAATCCCTAAAATCCAAATCTTTCATCCTTTAACACATAAACGAAGTAATGCAATGTGATACACACATCAAATTAAACGCATAAACTGAAGCTCGTGATTAATGGTCAAGTAGCAAACAAACAGTGACTATGATGCGCAATAAGGAACGATCTACAAGAACAGAAGAATAAGTACCCGCAGCACAAGGAAGCAAAGCAAATCAATCATCAGCTCCATCGGTCTTTCCAGCACCAAAAGGATCATGGTTAGGAGGCCCCAAGTCTTGTCCCATATGGCGCTGCACAAGCCTGGAAAGATCAGACATAACCTTAGCCTCACGCTTAGCCTTCTCCTCATAGTTAAACATAGCCAAAGCCCGTTTGTCTTCAGCACTGTAAACCTGGTTCTCCTTCCTGATACGAATAGCATTCATCCTTTGATGCCTACTTCCACTCATCACATACCCAAGATCCTCAAACCTCTGAATCTCATCAGCGTTCAGACCCACTTCTCCTCTTCGTGGGATACGTTTCCCTTGCTGCACATACTATGCTATGGCATCTCCTTCACCGGGTCTTAAAGCAATCCCATAACCCATGTGACATTCAGCTGCTTTAGGTAACGGCATTCAGGAGCTGCTGAAGCTTTCTTCTTTGACTCAATCACCTCTTTGAACTTCATCAAGCTCAGGATCCTTCACCGTTTCTTCTACTTTCGTCTTTGAATGCGTATCATAACCAGACGGCTTCTTCCGCCTCTTGCTCTTTGACTTGGTCTGTTCAGCACCAGAGGACGAACCACTACTGCTCTCATCAGAATCACTGTATCTCTTCTTCCTCCTATGTCCTCGCCTCTTCTTACTACTACTTCTACTCTTCTTCTTCCTCCTATCTTCAGATTCACTATCGCTATCAATCGATCTCCTACGCTTACTCCTAGACCTCTTGCTATTTCTCTTCCTAAATTTATCAGATTCTAATATCCAGACAAATCGTTAAATCTTATTAGGAAATTTTGTATGCCTTGGATTGGATGAAACTGAATTTTTTATTTGTTGATATCTGCTACCGTTTACAAAGTTTTTCAACACTTCGACCTCAAACTATTAGCATTGCCATATAAAATATATACTTTAAAAGGTTTTAAGGAGGAAAGTGCTACATTTTGCCAAGAAGTATGCTTTTCTGTGATATGGTCAAACTTATCTTGTCTAAGAATATTGTTTTTGCATATATCATCAGTATATGTTATTTAACCCTATTTCTTTTTTTTTTTGAAACTGATTTGAGCATTAAATTAAAAGGATTGTAGCAAGAGTGGTTACAAGACCAACAATAGAAACGCCTATTTCGATGTAACCTTTCTCTAGCCATCTTGCAACACTGTGTCACCTAAATATCCATCCTTTTTTTTTTATTTTACACGGAAGATAATTTATCAATTCAGGATAAGTTTAGAAACGCTTTTGCAGTCATTATCAAATCAAATTTAGTTTCTGATATATACTTCACTTTGTTAGAAAATCATAAAGGCTCATATGATATCCAAAAAGGAGAAAGCAGAGTGAAGGATGTAATGGATCACACTATTAGATAAAAAGAACGAATGTGAAGCACCTACATAACTTCACTATCATCGCAGCAAAAATGTACAGACGGGTAGTAGCTTTTCGAAAACGAGATGACATATAAATACAAAAAGAAAAGACAAACACAGACGTAATCACAAAGACACGAAACAACACTGATACACGCATAAACAAAAGATAACCTCTTTGGCCTACCAAATGAAGAAACACAAACTCTCTGCATACAACGGCCACTTGTTGTGTCAAAACGAAACCGTTTGGGGTACTCTGTTCTTTCTTCTTCTCTCTCTTTTGAGATTTGGGGTTAAAGATTAGAGATCACACGCCGTAAGTAGGAGGAGAGTTCCTTGGTCCCTTCTCTGATCCTGCTGCCTTATCGAACGCGTCAGAAGCCGACCTTCTCCTAAACCGAAAGGGTTCCTTTCCTCCTGCGTTTGCTCCGTTAACATCCCAAAGGATCCATTTCTCGTTAGTAACCTCTCATACATTCACTCCAAACCATACATATATCTTTTAAAACTATCAATCATAATATGAACAGCCATAAAAAAACAATACGTTAGGTATGTGACAAGACGGCTAACCTAACTCGACCTATATTATACAAATCAAACGACAATAATATCATAGAATAACCAAACAAACAAGAGTACTGCACTATGCAGACAACTCTTACATGTCATCCTGCCAATGTCTAACTACAAATTGACGAAACTACCCCTAAACGAACTTAAGTAAAGAGTACTGTACCAGAAACTGTACACCTACCAACTGATTAATGGAAATAAAGTGATGATCAAAATAGTTAACAACTCACCAGAGAAAGGACTAGGAGATACCGGTGTACTTGAACCGGCCGGCGAAACCGGAGCTGAACCGCCTTGGTATCCTGGTGGTTTTATTATCATTATGCTTCGTGTTACTTTCACTGCCTCTTCCGGTGAATCTCCACCGTACGGTCTCACGTCCGATTGATCTAAATCAAGGACAATTAATCCGGACAAAGGAAAAAAAACAAACAACACATGAGATGCACGATCATGCCACGAAATATTATCCGTCCGTTGATGTTTCATTTTTAAAGATCTAATTTTTGGTTTCAGTTATATATAATGATCAGCGACGGCGTACCGGAGCTTGGCCGGAAACTGAAAGTATGGTGTTTCCGAAGCTTGCCAAGGCCGTTCTCCGGCAGAGGACCAGCTACGGTATCATCCCAAAGATGATCTAGCAAGCCCATGGTATCAACCCTAACAGTTTCAAGATCGCTAAGCTAACGTTTATATTTTTTCCACAGATGTAGAGAAGGATCGATATAATTGGCGAAGGTGGTGATGATTTTAAAGACGATCGGGGAGATATCAACCGTTGATCTTAGTATGACGTGTCGCTCAGATCTTAGCTCACGTAAGGTGGATAAGTTCGATTGAAGTGGGACCAGAAGCGATAAGATTTAGATATTTTGATCGGAGGGCCAGAAATTCATCATCTCACGTGCCGGATCTCTCCCTTTCCATCTATTTACGGTATTACCCTTACCTTTATCTAGTTTGAGATTGAAGTACCCCTCGATTTCAATTTATCTACACTGCTACCCGCGTTATTAATTAGCCGCCAACAAGCAATGTCTTTGACCTTGACTATCAGAAAGGGCTTTGGGTAAAATATGTTGGGCCGTAAACAAAAAAACCAAGCCTATTAATAGGCCCAAATAATTCAGCACCACAACAAAGCAGCCCCAAATGTTTTGATTAGTGTCAATTGAGTCCTCTAATCCTTTTATCTTCTTCTTTCAAAATGGGAAGTCTCTCCATCTCCACCGTTCCTCTGTTGCCGTTTCGTATTCAGACTCAAACCCGATTTACGATTATCAGTCCCCGAACGAATATTCACTCACTCAACCTCAAGCAGACAAGGAGTTGCACGAAAGTTCTAGGTTTGGGAGGAAATCGAAGAGGGCAGAATGATTCGAGATTCGTCGATGAAAATGGCGGAGTCGACGACATGGAAGGTTACTTGGATCATCTTTCTCTCGAATACGACTCCGTATGGGACACAAAGCCCTCCTGGTAAGTCTCAGTTTAGTTCTAACATCTTCAGACAACAACGCTTAGAGTTTGCAAGCAAGAAGTTTCCAGGTTTTTGATCAGACATATGTTACTATGCATGTTTTTTTTGCAGGTGTCAGCCATGGACGATAGTGGTGACGGGTTTATCAATAGTGGCTTGTAGCTGGGCAATACTACAATCGGTTTTAGTTTCATCGCTTGCCGTTGGTTTGATCGGTGCTTGGTGGTACATCTTCCTTTATAGCTACCCAAAGGTATATGCTTTTACATGCAATTAATGTATCTGATAAAAGGGGCTAAGTTCGACTTTATACTACTTGTTCTAGTAACATCTTTTGACAATGCTGCTGGTTCTTTTGAAGAAAACTTGGTCTTGTTTCTGATGGTTAATGTGTGTTTTTTGGGTTTCCAGTCTTACTCAGAAATGATTGCTGAAAGAAGGAAAAGAGTAGCTGATGGTTTTGAAGATATATACGGCAAAAACAAGACTTCGTAGTCAACCCCCTACTCATATCATTTGTCGCTTAAAACCTTTATCTCAGTATCTAATCTATATATTAGTTTATCTCAGTATCATTCATCAAATGTTTTTATAGCAAAGCTTCTTTGATTTTGAAGATCATATGCAAACAGATCAAACCAAACAACATAAGTTTCTTTACTGAATTGAAAACACAGAAACAAATGAAAGTTGATTTGAGGTCTTGTAGATGATGTAAACTCATCTTACATGTCATTTGATTGCTAGAAACATAACTACTAAAATCCATAATGATGAGTAAGCCCATCCATGCCCCTCTTTCTTCTCAAAACTCACACCAAATGTTCCGCACGGATAATGTGGATCTTAACTGCGTAAACCAGATCTTTCTTACGCAAGAGCTCGCACACGACACGGTCTTGTTTCGTCAGTTTGTTCCTATCGCAGATCTTTACCCATTTTTTGATGCATACACGTTGGTCCTTCCACTTGGCTGTTTTCGCCTCTAGTTTCCCCTTCGGGTCCAAGTAGTAAATGTAGTCTTTAAACCTTAGGCAGTAGTCTTTCACCAGCTGTGCATGAACCAACTTGTGTGTTCAAAGCAAAACAAACAAACAAACGTCAAGTTATTACCCTATAAACCAATAAGTAAACAGTGTTTTCAAAGAGAGAATCTATAGCTTTTTACCAGCTCGAATTTCCTGTTCTTAACACCTGTCTCAAAATGTATATTTGCTGGATCATCCAGATACACCTCCGGGTTTTCGATTATGGGCTTTACTGTATAACCATCACAAAGGAGAAAACATGTCTCAGTATTAGCAAGTGATGAAAGTAAAAAAAAAAGCAAAATAGTGTAAAATATACCTTTCTCCCTAGTCTTTGTCTCTTTTTTAACTCCTTCCACAGCACATGAACTATCACCAACTTCAACCACATCTTTTATCACTTTGGACTTTCCTTGTGAACCTCAAGAAGATAAAAAAAAAACAAGTTTTATATAAATATAAGCCATCTACACAAAATGATCAAAGTGGTGAACGTATTTTTTACCTTTCTTCTTTGGAATTGTCACTTTTCGTTTGACATGAGTGGCTGTGTCTTCACTATCTGGAGCATAAGAACTGTCACTGCTGCTGGAGTCCTCTTCCAAATCCAAGCGGCCAAACTCTTCAGCATAATCACTATCAGAACTCTCCATAACTTTCTTTTTCTTCTTTCCTGGAAAAAGAATCTCAGTGACAAACTATATAAAGCAATCACATAAACTCAACTCAAGCCATGTTAAAAAAAGAAGGCAACAATGAACTAAACCTTTGTTCTTGGCCATCTTGGATTCAGAACCAGTGTCTGTCTCTTTGTCTTCACTGTTTAGAGAATGATTACTGTCATCTTTGTCATCAGATTCCTCACTAATCACTTCCTCTTTCGACTTTCCTGTTCAAGAGAGACCAAACATTTTGTTTGTCTTATATAATGAATGAAATAAAAGCTTAAAAATCTGTTGTTGTCAGACCTTTGTTCTTGCTTCTCAAGACTGTATTAGCCATTTCAGAAGAGTTGCCTGTGTCTGTGTCTTTATTGTTGTTAAGAGAATAAACACTGTCTGCTTCTTCATCATCAGAATCATCCACAGCTTCCACTTTTGCCTTTCCTGAAAAAATAAGGAAACCCAAAGACAGAACATTAAGTAAGTCTAAACACATAAAAAGACCTCTCATTAACGGATGCAAGAAGGAATCCACTAACCTTTGTCACTGCTTCTCTGAACTGTATTAGCCTTCTCAGATTCAGCACTAGTATCATCTGTGTCATCGCTGCTTAGAGCACAGATACTGTCTTCTTTTTCATCGTCATCCTCCACTTCGGCCACTGCTCTAGCCTGTTTACATCCATCAAGGCCATAGATGCTGACCTCGAAAACGTTGTCTCCGTTATAAACGAAGGTCATAAAGTCTCCATCGACGAGATCATTATCCTTGACGAATTTGGGCCATCCTTGTTCGAAGTACACTTCCTCTTCCTTTTGCTTCACCGTCATGGCTACCTTCCAAACACATCCAGCAGTGCCTTGGAGGATGGCCGTCTTGGGCAGATGACGTGGAAGTTCATCATAGTAGGAGATGGGTATAAGCTGCGGCCCAAAATATGTTTTTAGCACAAACTGTTAAGCCAAGACTCGTGAGATAAAGCAACAACACAGAAAGAAACAGAGTAAAACAAATCTGAGTTATGAACAACATATACGAAGCAATGAACAAATCTTTGAGTAAAACAAGTATATTCAAATTTCATAAAATGAAACTAATTTTCATGTAAAGGTAGAGACTTTACATTCAAATCTCAAGGAGAAACCTCTCTCTACAACACAAACTATCCACACACAAAAGGTGCAAATATATGATATATCTGAGTAAAACAACTCTGTTCAAACATCTCTAGTGCAAATTTACATAAATGAAACTGATTCGCCTAACATCTTTACCACTCAGAAAACAGAGTAAAAGAAGCAAAACAGAGTGAAACAGAGCAAGAGGCTTTCTCAAAGTTTAAAGAAAGAGACACAAAGCGATAAAAAAAAGCTAGAAAGTATGTTTACCATAGAGTCTGAGCTAAAATGGGAGATGAAAACTTTGAAGAAACGAGGAAGACTATCAGGGGCAGCCATTGCAAGAGTATGTTTGAACTCTGAGGAATTGAGAGAGTGAGAAAGAGAAGAACGGATTCCTGAGGGTAAAATAGGGGAACAGAGAGAAGAGACAAAAAAACAAGTTTCAAAAGCAACTCTTTGGGTCAAAAGAAAAGTACTTTCTATATCTTCTCGTCATTGATTCCCTTACTGATATAACTAAAACGTACATCAACCTCTGCGACGCGATAAAAGGACGGTTCAGCCTTGTGTGTTTTGTCTGTGTTTGACTCTTGACTTAAGAGTACACAGAGTAGGGACAGAGGTCACACAGACTTGGCTCTAAAACGGCGAAAGTCTCATACATGTAACGTAAACATCAGCTAACCCGGTTTAGTAATTAGTAGGATGCAAAAACTGCAAAAGGAAGAACAATCGGTTTCAATACCATCCGGTTTCGGGGTCTTAACTGTCAATTTCAAAAAAAAGGTGAACACAAAAGAGTTTGTATCTCTAATTTTGACATTAATCTGAATTTAGATAAAAAGAACATTTGATAATTAGACTTTTGAACATAAAAGTCCTGAAAACCAGAAAACCCAAAATTTACAATTGATTTTACAGTTTAAATATGTTAAGAGATCCTTTATTTAATTAACCAAAATAAACCGAACCGATTAACAAATTGATTGATCCACGCCAAACCGAGAGAAAGAACATGATAAATGCAAGTCATCAATGTATGCAAAACTGCGGATGTGAGAACAATTGGGTTTCAATACCATCCGGTTTCAATATCTGAAACCAAATTCGAACTGTCAATTTCAAAAAAAAAAAAGGTGAACATTGACGAATTTGTATTTAATTTGAACTGAAACTAAACCAAACTCTAATAAATTTGACATTAATCTAAATTCATATCTAAAATACAATTAATAATTAGATTAATGAATAAAAGAAAAGGTTGAGCAAAAAAAAAAGGACTGATGAAAATATAGTAAAGTTGGAAAACAGAAATTTATAAAAAGGTAAATGTTGCTCGGTTTGATTAAATTTGGTAAGGGACCCTTGACTATGGTAAACCCGTATTGAACCGAAACAAAACCGATTGATCCAAACCGAACCGAGAGGGAAGAACAGAGTAACAGAATATGTATATCGGTACACACGCATNCCCCCCCCCCAGAAGATCGAACGGACGGACGGCGCGATGCCAAGCGGTGGTAACGGAGTCGGTAACGGTGCCGTTAACGCAGGCACGAGTGGGACCACCCCGAGTTTCAAGCCTTACCGTCACCTGAAAACCCTAGAAGGCCACACGGCGGCGATCTCGTGCGTGAAATTCTCCAACGACGGAAACCTCCTGGCCTCCGCCTCCCTCGACAAAACCATGATCCTCTGGTCCGCGACGAGCTACTCCCTAATCCACCGCTACGAAGGCCACTCGAGCGGCATCTCCGATCTAGCATGGTCCTCCGACTCTCACTACACCTGCTCCGCTTCCGACGACTGCACGCTCCGCATCTGGGACGCGAGGGCTCCTCCGTACGAGTGCCTCAAGGTGCTGAGAGGCCACACCAACTTCGTCTTCTGCGTCAACTTCAACCCTCCGTCGAGCCTGATCGTGTCCGGGTCGTTCGACGAGACGATTCGGATCTGGGAGGTGAAGACGGGGAGGTGCGTGCGGGTCATCAAGGCTCACTCTATGCCTGTCACGAGCGTGCATTTCAATCGCGATGGGTCGTTGATTGTGTCGGGGAGTCACGATGGTTCTTGTAAGATTTGGGATGCCAAAGAAGGGACTTGTCTCAAGACTTTGATTGATGACAAGTCTCCTGCTGTTTCTTTCGCCAAGTTCTCTCCTAATGGCAAATTCATCCTCGTTGCCACTCTTGATAGTACTCTCGTAAGCTGAATGAATCACCCAGAACATAGACAACAACTTCTTTTTTTTTTTTTTTTAAATTCTTTTTTCATTTGGTTAACACAGAAGCTGTCCAACTATGCAACTGGGAAGTTTATAAAGGTATACACAGGACATACCAACAAAGTATTCTGCATCACATCCGCCTTTTCTGTGACCAACGGCAAGTACATTGTGAGCGGATCTGAAGACAACTGTGTGTATCTGTGGGATCTTCAGCATAAAACTATACTGCAGAGACTACAAGGCCACACTGACGCTGTTATCTCTGTGAGTTGCCATCCTGTTCATAACGAGATTGCTTCTTCCGCTAATCATTTAGATAAAACCATCAGGATTTGGAGACAGGATGATGATGCTTAGAAACATGTGTTTTTTTTTTTAATTTTTTTATGTAATGTAATTTGCTTTTCTGAGATTTGATTTATACACATGAAAGCATGTTATTACTATCTATGTTTATTTATCAAACTTTCAATAAATATGAAGTCCCCCCAGCGATTAGTGAATTAAAAACCTCTATAACATTCAAGAATGAGATACACAACTTGTTACGCCTCCTCTACGGGCAGTCACGC
Source organism: Erucastrum elatum (assembly GCA_900406325.1). Taxonomy (NCBI): domain Eukaryota; kingdom Viridiplantae; phylum Streptophyta; class Magnoliopsida; order Brassicales; family Brassicaceae; genus Erucastrum; species Erucastrum elatum. The sequence goes on along the minus strand of OVBX01003762.1, from coordinate 5,121 downwards.
AATATTAGAGTCTCATGGGCTGAATGTCTTTGCAAGTATGCCCCATCACAAGTTTCCTTCACGAGAAACTGTTGTTAATATTGTGACATGTAATTTCATTTGTACTATTAGACCAAACAATAACTAACCACAAAAGAAAAAGTTGTTTCTTTTAGGATTGTCAACCACATGCAATAAAACTTACGGAGGCGCCATACCTTAACAATAAATTGGGGGCCATTGCATCACCTAGGCTTAGAGTCGGGTTGGTCACAAACGCTTCCTTCGATGGTATAATATGTTATAACGCCTAACCTACCAATCATATACAAGTTTAAAAAAAAAAAACTGAAAATAGAACAAAAGTGAAGAAGAAGAAGAAGAAGAAGAAGAAGGAGCAGGAAGAGGAGGAGGATAATGTCGTTCATACACATCTTGTTTCTTTCATTCTTCTTGCTTAAGTACGGTTACTCTGGGGACATCTTAAGGAGGGGAGATAGATGGGTTACAACAGTAAAGGGAGGCACACTCGTGTCTTCTAGAGGTACATTTGAAGCTGGGTTCTTTAGATTTCCAGGAAAGGAGAGCTGGTTTATCGGAATTTGGTACAAAAATCTAGGGGAAAGAACTTATGTTTGGGTAGGTAATAGAAAAGAACCTTTACACAGCTCTAACGGGACCTTAGAGATCGATGATGATGATCAGTTGGTTATCTGGGACAGGTACTCTAACGCAGCTGTTGTTGTCTCGACGACTAGAAGTGAAAGAAGAGAGAGTAATTCGTCTTCAACGACGGCAGTTGCTCAGCTTCTGGAAAACGGCAATCTCGTTCTCAAAGATCCCAAAAACGACAATCCTGAAGATTTCTTTTGGGAAAGTTTCAGTGAACCCACTGATACCATACTTCCTGAGATGAAACTACAATGGAATTCAAATTACGAGTATCTGACTTCGTGGAGGGCGGTTGATGATCCACAACCAGGGAATTACGACTTCGGATTCAAAAGTCTAGAATATCCGGTGCTTGCCACTTGGCGTCATAATAAAGCCTACTTGACTCTCTACAGGAGCGGTCCTTGGAACGGTAACAAGTTCATCGGAGCCACACCCCTGTTTAGATTAGAACGGAAGCACCGGCATATCTCGTATTTGTCAATTACTTCATCAGGAACAAGATCCTACACAAGAGTGCAGCTAGACTATGAGGGATTAGTGAGAGAGTACACCTGGAATCAAAGAAGCAAAAAGTGGGACCAGCAATGGAACTCATCCCTTGAACAGTGCGATCTGTATCACCTATGTCCTCGCAACGCTTATTGTCGCGTCTTTTCGTCATCTTTTGTTTGTGAATGCATCCCAGGTTTTGCGTACAGTACTGGCTTGAACGTGACAACAAGAGAGTGTGTGCGGAAAAAGAATGGAACCTGCAACGGAGACCATTTCTCACTTGTTCGGAAAATGAATCTTCCACAAAGCTACGACGCCAAATCTAACCCGTCCATCACCAAGCCAGAACAATGTGGTAAGGTTTGCCTCGGGGATTGCACTTGTACTGCATATTCTATAAGCATAAGCCTAGAAACTGGTAACCAGAGCTGTATAACATGGAGCGGAGACTTAGTTGATCTTCGCAGTTATTCCAACGAGGGTCTAGACCTTTACGTGCGAACGACTGGTAATTCCATTAATAATTAACTTCTCAACTCTTTGGAATCTATTTCCTTTTATAACTCTCTCTTTCTTTCCCAGGGAAGAAGAAAAGCAAAACAGGATTGATCGTAGGTACTTGTGTTTGCATCTCGGTGGTTTTGGCCCTTTTTGCATTATTTTGCTACTGCAAGAGGAAAAAGAAGAGAGAGAGAGAAAGAAAACGAGAACGAGAAAGAGAAAGAGCCACCACCGCTGCAGCATCAATTGGTAAGTAAAGAAAGAGGAAATTCATATTTTTATTTTATTTTTTTTTTTGTTTTTTGAGCAAAAGAAAGATCATCTATATTACTAACTACTATGTATGTTTTAATTGCATACGTATGTAGTCTTTATAACTGATCTTCTCTAATTTTTTTTTTTATCTTTTGTTGAAGAAATAATGATGCCGGGGGAAAGAGAAAACGCAATAGAGGATCCACTATCTGCCCCAATGGATTTTGCGATGATACTGAAAGCAACAGACAACTTCTCTCAAGAGATCGGACATGGTGGGTTTGGGTATGTATACAAGGTAAATCAATCTTTTTTTTTTCTTTTCTTAAAGTCCTCTCTGCTGCATCATGCGTCTGCATTGTACTAGTTGACACCATGTAGGGTTCTTGAATTTCAGTGCTTAATCAATTTTATGGTATGTATGTATGTATGACCAGGGTGTGTTAGCCAGCGGGGAAGAAATCGCTGTCAAGAAACTTTCAAAAATCTCGGAACAAGGGTTGGATGAGTTCCGTACCGAGGTGAGGTCTATTTCACGCCTTAGACACATCAACATCGTCCGCCTGTATGGTTGGAGCGCTTACAAGGAAGAGAAGCTATTGATATACGAGTATCTAGTCAACGGCAGCTTAGAACGGCATCTTTTCGGTTAGCTGTTTTAATTCTGATTGGGAAGCATATATATATATATATATATATATATATATTTGTTTTGATCGAAAGGAAGCATATATATATATATATAATAACTAACTATAAGCAAAGAAGATTGATTATATATATATATATATTCTGGTCGGTTTTGTAGGTGGTGGTGAGCTAAATTGGGAAACTAGATTTCATATTATCAAGGGTGTAGCTCAAGGCCTAGCATATATAGAAGAAGGGGGATACGATCTGATTCTACACCGGGACCTGAAACCTGATAATATCTTACTTGACAGAGATATGACACCAAAGATATCTGATTTCGGGTTGGCCCGAATGTGTGCAAGGACCGAGAAGGAAGTTTTCACACAGCATACTGCTGGAACGAAGTATGTTAGCAAAACTTTATATCTTTTTTTCTTCATCTCTTAAATAGTATATTTTCTTAGTGTTTTGATTCGTTATTATGCAGAGGCTACATATCGCCAGAATCCCTCTTAGATGGCATATTCTCATCTGCGTCCGACGTCTACAGTTTTGGGGTTATTGTTCTTGAAATTGTTAACGGGAAAAGGAACAGATCATTCTCCTCTTCCATTGGCTATCTTCTCGGCTACGTAAGCTTTTTCTCTTAGAGTTGATATGTTTTGCCTCTTTGAGAAATAGAAAAAACATATGAATGAAACAGAAACGATCAAATTGTGTTTTCTTTGTTTTTTGTTGAAAAGGCGTGGAACAAATATAATGAAGGAAACTGGAGTGAAATCATCGATGAGAAGATCAGACAAGAGTGTGTAGAGTCTTGGCAAGTGTTGAGATGCATTGAAGTGGGACTTCTGTGTTCTCAATATTTTGCAAGGGACAGACCCAAAATATCCCTAGTCGTGGCCCAACTCCAACAGGAAAAAATTGTGATTCAAATGCCAAAACGCCCTGGCTGTTACCCAATTGATGAAGGCAAAAGTGGGATTCCTTCCTCTTCAAACTTGAAGGGTGAATCTTCCACATCTACTTCCTGTACAGTCAACCGCTACACGCTTTCAGAGATCGATGCTCGGTGAATTCTTATTTATTTGATATTTGTATTTGGATGACCTCCAAGAAAATAACAAAACTTTGCGGCTGATCGTAGCAGGATATCCTTTTATCTGTACTAGATTTTTGAAATGAGCTACGCGTGGTTTATGTTTCTATATATTTTTTGCTGTTTATATATTGATTAATTTCTGTTATTTTATTGATTTCACATAATCTTTTGCCTCCAATTTCTTACTTAGATTAGTTACAATTTTGAAGTTTTGAATAGAAAAATATTCAGGTAATTTGATTAAAAATTGTATTAATAAATAGTATTTTTTATTATATTTGGTTACTTAGAAATTAAATTAATATGTATAGGGATATGAAAATCGATTCATGATTTGGTTCCGATTCAGTTTTGGATAATTTTAAATTTTAGGATAAAAAGTATAAGGTTAATAAATAATATTTTTCATATATGGTTATTTATAAATTAAATATAGTTAATATTTTTGGTTCGTAGGACGTGGTTCAAGTGTTTTGAGGTAAGTATTAATTATTTATTTTTAAAATTTATCTTAATCTTTCAAATAATTATTTAATTAATTTAATAATTAATTAATTATTAGATATGTGAAATGTANCCAAGTTGGGTGCTCGCTATTCATATGGACCGTAAACGACGTCTGTTGCCTCACACCACGTGCTAAGCTATCCGCCTTTTTGTTTTGCGTCCTTGATATATGAATAATCTCTGAGCTGTGAAAACTTCTCTTGAGACTCCTGATATCTTCTAAATAATTTGCGAAAGCCGGCCATTCCTCTGGTTCCGAAACCATCTTCACCAATTGTGAACAATCCGTTGCAAATGTGACATTATACTGCCTTAAATTCCTCATACATTCCATTGTCCATATGAGAGCTTCCATTTCCGTATGTAACGGTGATTGGCTAGCCCTTGTATTTCTTGCTCCTAGTAATCCATCATAGTTTTCCAAAGTACTATACCATCCTAATCCCGAAAAGTTATCATCCGATTTCCAAGATCCATCTGTGAAAGACCATCTTCCTTGTCGAATCGGAAGATCCGCATTCATTGTTTGTATGCTCTGGGTCTGGTTTTGGACTGATGCTTGTTGAGCTTCCGTCCACAGTAGAGACTCAGTCATAGCCACCTTAAGAGTGTCCTTAGGATCCATGTCGTAGTTGCTAAAAACTTTATTATTTCGCCCTTTCCATATATACCAAAGTATCCACGCAAAATGATGATCCTCCATTGTCGGCTTGACTCTCCAAAATAAATAATTCATATTCGCAAACAAAGATTGTCCTGGAAAATGAGCCGGATGTGTTGGAATCTCTGATAGTGCCCAGACCTGAACCGCAGGTGGACATTCAAAGAACACATGGTTGATAGACTCCTCTGGTGCGCCACATCTATCACAGACGATATCTCCTCGAAGACCTCTTGCTTTTAAATTTTTCTTTACCGCTATGCATCCTGACAACAGTTGCCATAGGAAATGCTTCATCTTAGGTGGGCACCGCACC
>OVBX01003761.1:0-16042 GCA_900406325.1 Erucastrum elatum | reverse complement strand
AGATTGATGGAGCTGAAGCCTATGCTGTCTCTGGTTTGTTCTCTATAGTTTTTTTTTAAATTCCAGTTAGTTGACAAAATTATATAGAAAATATGAAAAAATGAATCTTTTGGAATATTTTTCAGAAAATTTATAAGAAATAGATCTTTTAGAAAATGAATCTTTTGAAATATTTTTTATAAATGTTTTTTTTTTTATAATCTGGGGTATCCGGGGGATTGGAACCTAATCCACTAGTCTCCTGAATCCTATCTACCGGCGCCAAACAAACCAAGTTGCTTGCATTAGGAATTAAAGACTCATGTTATCTAGCCACACATTTTTAGTATCCTAGTCTTTTCTATAATTGCTACTGAGTTTATGCACAAAAGCCTTGAGCTTTTAGATTTGATGTTTTGCCAAATATGTTGGCTCTTGGCTCTTGCTTTTATATTTTGGTTCTCTATGTTCTGTAGGAACCCCTGCGGATTGCACTGGTTTGGGCTTATCGGAAGCACTCTTCCCTTCTCTTCCTGACCTGGTTCTTAGTGGTATAAACGTGGGTAACAACTGTGGATATAACATGTATGTGAACACTTCCTTATTCTCTGTTTGACAATTGGATTCAAACTCCATAAAAACTAGTGAGATCACTGAAGCTTCTTTCAAGATGAGAACAGATCAAACTTCCTACTATGGCTAGGACAAATTTTTACACAGCATGTTATGCATTTCTATGGTCCCTGCTTGCATTTATCAAATTTAACATACCTCTGGAATGTTTGATTACATCACAGCGTCTATTCTGGAACTGTTGCTGGCGCTCGTGAAGCGTTCGTTTATGATGTTCCTTCTGCCTCCATATCATATGATTGGTAAGAGTATATATATTTATCCTCAAGAAGCCTAATTCTGTTTCTTCTCTGTTTGTGTCACCATCTTTTCCTTTTTAATGGTCTCAAGGAAACGTGGAGATATCAATGTTAATGATTTTATCCTTGCTGCCCAAGCTTGCTTGCCTATTATTAACGGCATAATCAGTGCGATCAAGAACAAAACTCACCCTACAAACTGCTTTCTGAATATCGATTTGCCCACTGATATTGCTAACCATAAGGTAAAGTCTCGTGGCAGCTTTTATGTAAGTACATTCTCTTAATCCCTATGCCTAATTCTTATTTCTAAATGAAAGGGATACAAATTAACCACACAAGGCAAAAGCTTGCATAAAATGGGATGGAGACAAGTGGAGAATGAAGCACAAGGGGCTAAGATGTTGTCAACAATGTCAATGGAAACAGATTCAGGAGTAGTCTCAGACAACAACAATGCCACATCTGCTCATCATTCACAAGATGGACGTTTGTTCAACAGAGAGGTATCATCAATAGTGTTCAAATCTTACTTCCGATGTAATTACCTATCTCCTCTGGCGTATATACACAGATTTTATTCCTTTTGGCTCTTTTGCTTAAATAGCTAAAGATTGTGGTGGTTGAAGAAGGGACCGATCTTCACTTCTTACACCAAGGATATGTAAGCAACCCTATATGTCTCTTAAACAAACTCATTTCCACTACGTTGTCCAAACTTGTTGGTAAAACCTCTTTTGAACTGCAGATTACAGTGACGCCGATAGGAGCTCTTTCTCAGGTTGATGTGGATTGTCAAAACTACTACAAAGAGTGGCTCCCCAAGATTGGAAACCAGCCATAATCTTCACCCTTGTGATGCTGCCAAATGAGAAAAACAACTCTTTTAATAACTTACCCATTGGCTATTTTGGACCACAATTTGTGGTAGACCTATTATTATATGTTTTTTACTTTTCCATACTCTTGTGCTTATTATGTTGTGAGCAGCAAAATAGTAGCACCCAGTTGCAGTTTATTTCTGTCTATGAGAGAGTCTTTTGCATTACATCTTTCTGCCCGTTTAACATCACATCTTTCACTCATAGAGGTGCAGCTAGTTAAGGCTTGTTCAACTTTCTGTTTTGTTTTTTTTTTTCATAGCTTCTACACTCTTGGTAACTCTGCTTAAGCCTTCCTTCACTTCGTTCACCTCGATTGTTAACTTAGAGTAGCATACATCAAAGTGCCTCTTAAAGACTCCAAAGTTAGAACCCCATCCTCACTCGAGTCCAAAGTTTTCTTCTTCCCATTTTTTTTTCACCCAAATAATTAATTCTTCGTTTCTTCTTTGCATTTTCACCACTTTCACACCACCTCCAGCAGAAGTATACGTCCAGATGCTACAATGGATTTACTCTAGCAGAAGTACACCAACACTTTCTCTAAAACTGCTTTTAACAATGCTGAATTTTCTCATCGTCTGCCTCTACATCATCCCACAATGGGATATGCATAAAGTCATAAAGATTCCGAAGGGAAGGTGACGAAGAAATTTCTCAACGGGCTAAGATTTTCATGTTCCAAGCTGTGAAATACACTGATAACAACGGAAACTAGTAAAGCGGAAAGACTCTCTCATAGACAGAAATAAACTGCAACTGGGTGCTACTATCTGTAGCTAGTGACACAGTTTGGAAGCATATAGTTAATGAAAGGTTTACACCGCATCACTATATTTTGTTTCGTCATGGAGAAGGACAGATAAAACTTGTTAGGATCGTCTTCTTCCTCCGAGCTTCACAATGATCTCTGCAACTCAACGCAACTCTCCAAAAGAAAAAAAGATCAAAGAACGCAAAGAGAATACACACACAGATTTAACGAGTTCATGCCTTCCGAAGAGTAACAACCCTACGTCTCGAGCTGAATCAATCAGCTAATTCACTATAACCGTTTTTCGAAGAATCCCTCTCTTGCTTACTCTTGAATGTAGCTCACAAGAGAGAGGGGTTTACAACATATGCCCTTTATATATCAAGGACTAATCACACGTATTAAGTTGACTAATTACAAGTCATAAACCATGAGCTTAACCCTTAACTGAACCGGATAACCACCACTTCAATCCAGCAGCTCAATTGACTATACCAGTCTCGGTTTAAGCTTGACCAGACTGATTCTTCATCACCAAAGCTCTACAAACCCCACCTTGATGAAATCAATCTGTACAAGCTCCTTAATACGGCAAACATATGTCATCCCATACCCGTAGCTTAGCACCCTAGTGCCTAGCTACCCCAAGACTACTCAGAGCCTTTTCAAACTTCTCCACAGGAAGAACCTTTGTCAACATATCAGCAGGGTTCTTCTCAGTTGCTATCTTCAATACCTTTACATCCCCTTGAGCTATGATGTCTCGAATGAAATGCATCTTCCTCCCAATGTGTTTTGTTCTCTCATGGTGCACATTGTTCTTTGCAAGACACAACACACTCTGTGAATCACACCACACATCAACACTTCTCTGTTCATAGCCAAACTCTTCCAACAAACCCTTAAGCCAAATCGCTTTCTTTACTGCCTCAACCATAGCCATATATTCCGCCTCAGTCGTAGACAACGCTACAACATCTTGTAACCCAGATCTCCAGCTAATTGCACTGCTTCCTGCTGTGAATACATAGCCAGAGATAGACCTTCTTCTATCAAGATCAGATGAAAAATCTGAATCACAAAAACCTTCAACTCTAAACTCTGCTTGTTTCTCAAACACTAGCTTCAAGTCTTCAGTTTTCTTCAAATATCTCAATACCCACTTCGCTGCCAACCAATGCTCGGAGCTAGGATTACTCATATACCGACTAATCAACCCCACTGCATACGCAAGATCACATCTGGTTCCGAGCATAGCGTACATAACGCTTCCTATAACATTCGCATACGGAACATCATCACCAACCGGAACCTGACCATCATTATCTCTGATTGCTGACAATTTGAACTGAGTACCGATAGGAGTAGCCACAGGCTTGGCTTCACTCATGTTAAACGCCACTAGAACCTTTCTGACATACTCTGACTGAGATAGAGTGAGAACCCCACCTTTTCGATCCCTTTGTATGTCTATGCCAAGTATTCTTCTAGCTGCTCCAAGATCTTTCATCTCAAACCTGCTCGCTAGCAACTTCTTGACTAACTTTATCTCCTCCATACTCTTAGAGGCTAGCAGCATGTCATCCACATAAAGAAGCAGATACACCCTTACTCCTGGCTTTGATTCCTTTATGTACACACAGTGATCAAACTCGCTTCGTTTGAATCCTTGATCCACTACGAACTGATCAAAACACTTATTTCACTGTCTAGGCGCTTGTTTTAGATCGTACAATGCCTTGTCGAGCTTACACACATAGCCCTCTTTTCCTTCAACAACATACCTTTCTGGCTGCTCCATGAAGATCTCTTCTTCTATGGTTCCGTGAAGGAAGGCTGTTTTCACATCGAGCTGCTCCAGCTCAAGATCTTCATTCACAACAATCGCAAGAAGCAACCTTATTGACACATGCTTCACAACCGGAGAGAAGACTTCTTGAAAATCTATTCCTTTTCGTTGAGAGTAACCTTTAGCCACTAACCTTGACTTGTGACGAGGCTTCTCAACTCCGGGTATCCCTGGTTTCTTCCTGTATACCCACTTACAGCCAATCACTTTTCTGTCCTTAGGTCTCTTCACTAATCTCCACGTCTTGTTTGCCTTCAACGAATTCATTTCCTCATCCATACCTCCACACAAATACTCTCTGTCACTACTTCTCATAGCTTCATGATAATCTTTGGGGTCGTCACAACTGACCTCCACAGCAGCCACAAGCGCGAAAGCTGCCATATCGTAATCACCCATCCTGAGAGGAGGTATTATTACTCTTCTTGATCTGTCTCTAGCTATGTTATAACTTCCACGAGGTTCTGAGTTAGCACCTTCAGTCTCATCTTCCTCACTGCTAGAGTCAGCTTGTTGTGCTTGAGTTTCTAAAACTTCTTTCTCTTTCACGTCTGCGCTTGAACCTTTCTCAACTTCAGTACCAACTTTCACAGAAGCTTTCAACTCAACTTCTTTCGACGTACTTCCTTCATCTGAACGCTTTTTTTCGTCCTTGTAGACTCTGTCTTCAGTAAAGATCACGTCTCTACTAATCACACATCTCTTCTCATCCAGGAGCCAGGCTTTATAACCTTTTACTCCAACTGGATAACTCATAAAAACTCCTTTTACTGATCTTGGTTTTAGCTTCCCTTGACTCCTATACACATACACAACAGAACCAAATCTCTTCATGTGTTTATACCCAGGTTTCTTTTCCAACCAGAGTTCTTCAGGGATGTTACCACCAATCGCTGAAGAGGGACTCATGTTGATTTGATATACTGCTATGGAAACTGCTTCAGCCCAGAACTCTTCCTCCAGACCAGACTCATCTAGAAGACACCTCACCTTCTCCATTATGGTTCGGTTCATTCTGATAAGTTTCTTGGGCTTCCACTTAAAACCAATAGGCAATTAGTGGAGTCCCCCAAGTCCCTTATATATTATTCATGTCCCTTACATCTTTTCGATGTGGGATCTTCTCTCCAATACTCTCCCTCGAGATAATGGTGGGTCTAACCATTAATCTCGCAGAATCCATCATACCCCTCTGAGATCATGCTTTATATTCTAGCGATCTCGGAGAACTGAATCTTCTATGGGCCATCAGCTAATGGGTTGATCGGGCCATTGTCCGGGCCGACTTAAAGGGGCAGGGTATTGGGCCAGCTCTGATACCATGATAAGCTAGATGGGTTTCCAACCTAAAACCAATTGGCAATTAGTGGAGTCCCCCAAATCCCTTATATATTATTCATGTCTCTTACATCTTTCCAATGTGGGATCTTCTCTCCAATACATTTGCTCTGCTACTCCGTTCTGTTGCGGAGTAAAAGCGCAAGTCATGTGCCTCTCTATACCGTGCTTCCTGCATAACCCATCAAACTCAGCATTACAGAACTCAAGTCCATTGTCCGTCCTCAAGCATTTCACCTTCTTGTCAACTTGATTCTCCACAAGCTTCTTCCACTCACAAAATTTCCCAAACGCTTCACTCTTGCGGGTTAAGAAGAATACCCACGTTTTGTGTGTAAAGTCATCGATAATAGAGAGAAAATACTGATTTCCTGATAAGCTTGGTGAAACGTTTTGAACCCCAGAGATCAGCATGCACATACTTAAGTGCCTCATCAGTGTTGTGCTTCCCAATCTGAAAACTCAGTTTCTTGTGTTTCCCCAGCACACAATTTTCATAGAAGGTTATCTCACTGATTCTTCTCTTATCCAGTATTCCCTTTCTGACCAGGATCTGAAGATTCTTCATACTCATATGATCGAGACGACGATGCCAGAGCTTTGTCTCATCCTTTGACTTCTTCTCTGTTACACTATTACTTTCATCTGCAATCACAGTCTCACCATCCAACAGATATAGAGTTCCAGACAACGTGCTCTGTAAAGCCAACCTCCCATCTTTATAGAACCTAGTCTTTCCTCTACCTCCTGAATGATCAAAACCTAATCTATCCAGGGTTCCAGTCGAGAATAAGTTCTGTTTGAGCTTAGGAACATACCTGACGTTGTTCAAAACCTTCACTGTTCCACCATAGGCTTTGATCTTTATCGACCCCACTCCTTGAACCTCTACTGTGAAGTCATCTCCTAGCTTCACTAAGCCAGACTTCACCTCTTCAAACGTATCAAACCAGTCTCGTCTTGAAGTCATATGGTAGGAGCATACAGAGTCGATGACCCACTTCTCATGATGCCAAGAGCCAGACACCATTAAAGCGTCAATTACTACAACTGCTTTTGCACTCTCTTCACCTTCAAGCTTCTTCTTGCGTGGAAAGCAGTCAGCTTTCTTGTGGCCCTCCTTCTTGCAGTACCAGCAAGTAATTCTAGATCCAGAGGCTGACTTTGACCTCCCTTTCCATTTCTTGTTCCCAGATTCTCTCTTTACTGACCTTCTTCGTGCTACATATGCATCTCCTGACTTTGTTGTAGCACTGAGCTCTTGCTTCTCACTTAACTCCAACTCTTTTGACTTTGCAGCATTCGTCACACTTTCTATAGTGAGTGTATCTCTACCATACTTCAACGTCTCCTTCAAAGAGTTGTACTGCTGCGGTAATGAATTCATAAGCAAGATAGCTTGAACTTTCTCTGTTACGACCACATTCAAGCTTCCCAATCCATATACCAATTTTAAGAAATCGTCTATATTCTCATTAATAGACTTCGACTCCACCATTCTAAACGTGTAGAACTTATGTTGCATATGGATTCGATTCAGAAGAGTTTTCTGATTGTATAACCTTTCAAGGGCGATCCAGATCGATGCGGCGGTTGTACAATCATCGAGCTTCCGTAGAACATGATCTCCAAGATTCAGGATCAACATGTTCATCTCCTTCTCAGCTCGCTCAAGTCGCTTGACTTCTTCTTCCTTCAATCTTTCTTGATAAGCATTTGGATCTTCTTCTTTCTTTATCGGTTTGGGATCTGGAATCGATTCTTCAAAAGCATCCTTCAATCCTAGAATCGATAGGTGAGCTAACATTCTCTTCTTCCTCATCGAGAAGTCGCCTTATCCATCGAAGATCGCAACTTTGACCTTCGCCATCGAGTCACTCATCGAGCCCAAAACCAGCCGAACCTGGCTCTGATACCACTTTGTTAGGATCGTCTTCTTCCTCCGAGCTTCACGATGATCTCTGCAACTCAACGCAACTCTCCAAAAGAAAAAAGATCAAAGAACGCAAAGAGAATACACACACAGATTTAACGAGTTCAGGCCCTCCAAAAAGTAACAACCCTACGTCTCGAGTTGAATCAATCAGCTAATCCACTATAATCGTTTTTCGAAGAATCCCTCTCTTGCTTACTCTTGAATGTAGCTCACAAGAGAGAGAGGTTTACAACATATGCCCTTTATATATCAAGGACTAATCATACGTATTAAGTTGACTAATTACAAGTCATAAACCATAAGCTTAACCCTTAACTGAACCGGATAACCACCACTTCAATCCAGCAGCTCAATTGACTATACCAGTCTCGGTTTAAGCTTGACCAGACTGATTCTTCATCACCAAAGCTCTACAAAACTAATTTTCATTTGTGCAGTTGTAGAAATTTCGGTAACGTAAACGAGGTTTAAGCGCAGAACTTAAGATTGCGATACCATCATCACATGTACAAGGGGGAGATTAGTAGTTTTGAATATTTCTTGTTTTTTTTTTCTTCGCCAACACATAATCCTTGTTTTACACTTCAAGTTATGACTTATATGTACCTAAATATATTGTCAGTCCATTGAGGCTGCATAATAAGTTTGCTGGCTTAATGGACAAGGAAGACTATTAATACGTCACGTAATTATTATTTTTCATCTTTACGTTTCTCATCATTCAAATCAATCAATTTGTCTTCTTCGGCTTTCCAAGTATGACTAAATGTTTAAATTTCATTTTTTAGAATTGATTTTTTTTAATAACCATAGTGTGATTTCAAGAACTTTCTAAACTCAGTGATTTAACAGTGGACAATTCTTTTCATTTTTTTTAACAGTGGACAATTCTACCATAAAAATTTATAAATTTTTAAGTTCTTGAAATCACCTAACCTTATTAAAAGTTTATAAGGTTTTATTTGAATTGATCATGTGCAAGTTTATTTTAATTAATCTCCTTATAAATGGTAATAAATCACATGCGAAATTTCAAACTTTTGTACAATATGTATAGTGAATTTTTATTCAACCACTACAATAGACCAAGAGGCTTACACAATTTAAAAGATTATTTATGTAGGCGCACATAGAAACATTTAGGTGCATGCATATAAATATATTGTCGTCGTCTTCAATAACAACTCCATCAATATACTTTCTGTCAGTCTTAACTCAATCTGACAACAAATTTTCCATTAATGAAGACACGAATACTTACCCTAATCATTCTCCTACAATGTGCTTTCAATCTTGGCCAACATTTCCACCCACTCGATCCCTTAACCCCCCAAGAAATCAACAAAACAAGCTTCATCGTCAAGAAATCTCATCTAGGCACTTTAAAAGATCTCACGTTTCACTACCTCGATCTCGATGAACCAAACAAGACCCACGTCCTCCAGTGGCTATCCTCCAAGAAACCACCACATCCACCACGCCGTCGCTCACTCGTGATGGTTCGAGCCGGTGGTCAAACCCACGAGCTCATCATCGACCTAACCTCATCCAAAATCGCATCCTCACGCATCTACACAGGCCATGGCTTCCCTTCATTCACATTCATAGAGCTGTTCAGAGCAAGCAAGCTTCCTCTAACGTACCCTCCCTTCAAGGAATCGATTCTTGATCGATCCCTAAACATCTCCGAGGTTTCTTGCATCCCATTCACCGTTGGTTGGTACGGAGAAACCGTCACGAGACGAGAGGTCAAAGCCTCTTGCTTCTACAGAGACGGATCGGTAAATGTGTTCACAAGACCCATCGAAGGAATCACCGTAAACATAGACGTTGACTCAATGAAAGTCGTGAAATACTCCGACAGATTCGTAAAGCCTATCCCTGACAAAGAAGGTAACGACTTTCGGACCAAACACAAACCGTTCCCGTTCTCATGCAACGTCTCCGACACAGGCTTCAAGATTCTCGGCAACAAAATAAAATGGGCTAACTGGAAATTCCACGTCGGGTTTTCCGCTAGAGCGGGGGTAACCATATCGACCGCTTCGGTTCTTGACGCAAGAACCAAAAGGTTCAGAAGAGTGATGTACAGAGGCCACTTATCAGAGACTTTTGTTCCGTACATGGACCCAACATACGACTGGTACTTCCGTACTTTCATGGACATAGGCGAGTTCGGTTTCGGGAGATCCGCGGTTAACCTGCAGCCGCTCATCGACTGCCCGCAAAACGCGGCGTTTTTGGATGGATACGTGGCGGGACCCGATGGGACAGCTCAGAGGATGAGTAACGTGATGTGTGTCTTTGAGAAGAATGGTTATGGTGCGTCTTTTAGACACACCGAGATTAATGTTCCAGGACAAGTGGTAAACTTCTAAATCCAGCTCCTTCATATATATTTATTTTTAACCTTTACCTTTTCAAACTGGTTTGTTATTTGATTACTATTACTTTTACAGATAACTAGTGGTGAAGCTGATATAAGTTTAGTGGTTAGGATGGTGGCAACACTCGGAAACTATGATTACATCGTTGATTGGGAATTTAAAAAGAATGGAGCCATCAGAGTTGGGGTAATGTCTACATAAAGTATTTGTTACATTTAACTAAAATAATTCAAAAACACTTGTACTTTTAGTTTTAGATAAAATAAAATTATAACAAGTTAAATAATTTTGTTTTGAAATTTTTAAAATTTGGGCAATTTTATAATCCATTTTTTTTGTTAAGAGATGATTGATTATTTTTCAAGTAACATGTTATGTTTATGTCAGGATCTACTGCACCATATATGATTTAGGATTTCTGTTTAGTATTTAGTTTTGTTAAGAATCCATTTAATTAGTTACACGTATAAATGAAAAAATATGTCACCTAGAAGACTAGAACAATAAATCACGGAGTTCAAAGATCGAAACTAGTTATTTTATTTTTCATTGTTATTTTGGTAAGTAGACATCCAGAAACTGTTGCTCACTCTCCATTTTTATTATTTAAATAAATAACTTAATTATTTTAATTATAGGTGGATTTGACTGGAGTTTTGGAAGTCAAAGCAACGGCATACACTTCCAACGAGCAGATATTGGAGAACACTTATGGGACACTAGTGGCTAAGAACACCATTGCCATTAACCACGACCATTACCTGACGTACTACTTAGATCTTGACATTGACGGTAACGGCAATTCTTTAGTGAAAGCTAAACTAAAAACGGTACGAGTAACCGACGTTCATAACAAAACCTCTTCTCCGAGGAAGAGTTATTGGACGGTCGTGAAAGAGACGGCAAAAACAGAAGCTGACGGACGAGTTCGGCTGGGTACGGAACCGGTTGAGCTGCTAATAGTTAACCCACAAAAGAAGACGAAAATAGGAAATACAGTTGGTTACCGGTTGATACCGGAACATCTACCGGTAACTTCGCTTTTAACGGACGATGATTACCCGGAGATTAGAGCGTCTTACACAAGATATCCGGTTTGGGTGACTGCTTATAACCGGTCAGAGAAATGGGCCGGTGGGTTTTACAGCGATAGGAGCCGTGGAGATGACGGCTTAGCTGTATGGAGTGGCAGGTAACAAAAAACGTTTCACTTTGATTGATTATTAGTCACTTGTTATAGTATATAGTTATAACTTATAAGTTAATAAACATTTGTGGGCTTGTCTTGGTTGGGAGCAGAAACAGAGAGATAGAGAACAAAGACATAGTGATGTGGTACAATGTTGGGTTTCATCACATTCCATACCAAGAAGACTTTCCTGTAATGCCAACTCTTCACGGTGGATTCACTCTTCGACCTTCTAACTTTTTCGACAACGATCCTTTGATCGCGTAACATACGTACTAAGATAAAACGATTTGATTCATTTCTAACATGTTTTTCTATGGTGTTCTTATATTACGATTTGATTTTCTGTTTTTTTTTAGTTTTTAAAAGTTGTGTGGATAAATCTCATTTACGAATGTATCAAGGACAAAATTTAGATTTCACAATCTAGTATTTGACTTCAGTGAAAGATTTATTTGGTCATGTGCAACCCGGTTCATTGTTTATACCAAAAAGCTAAGTGGAAATTGGAATAGAACTCCGATTCAACCGGTCTCATCATGAAAACCGGAACGGGCCTCGCCATCTATTCATATGCCCGAAAAAATTAAATCAGTATACCGTTCACTAATCTTCGTACCTTTTATCATTTAATCAAAATCTTAAATCAAATCCTTCCCGAACGATTAAAACTAAACCCTAACTTTTCTCCCTCTATGGATCAGTGAATCTATGGACAAATATTTAAGTTCTATACCTTTCAAATTCGAAAAAAAAAATATTTTAAAAACATTTTTTAATTATATTTTGATGATTTTTGTGAAAATATGAAAAAAAAAAACAGTTTTTAGAATTTTGAAATACTTTTATCAAATTATATAAATCAAATATAAAATATTGACATTTTCAGTTTAGTTTTATCATTTTTCGTTTGACATATAAAATTAAAAAAAAAAGTGAGGATATTACGGATTTAAAATTTTCATATATAAGGGAGACGATTATTCGGGCCTTCTATAGCCAGCCCATTGACGTAAACAATTCCACTAGAGGGGAGACTTTACGCACGCTTGCTTCTGCTTCCAGAGTCGCTTTGATCCTCCTCCCATATCTGACTTTCCACAACAAAGTCCTGAACTCTCAAATCTCTCCGTCTTTCGTAACTCTTTGATCTCAACCTAATCCCACACGTCACGTTACACAAAAAGAAATCCAAAAACCATCTTTACTTGCTTTATCAGAAAAAAAAATCGTTTCTTTTTTGTTTCCAAGCAAAATCTTATAAATATATATTTCCTTTTAGTGCCCATCCTGAATCAGACCGCAACCCATGTTCAGATATCCTTCCAAACATTCGAATCTATGTTAAAAATCCTTTCTTTATCCTCTTACGATATATACTTTACTAGTTGGTCTCTGACCCAACACATAGACGATGGGATCCGCAGCTGCAGCCACTTCTTCTTCTTCTTCTGATGTTGCCATCTCAGGCAAGTTTCTCCTTTTATGTCTTTCGAGATCTGAAACATGTTTTTTTTTGTGGTTGGCATCAACAAGGGTTTTGATTTGGATGAATTAAAGATTTATACTTTTTGTTTGAGATTGTAGAGTTTTTCAGATGATGTTTCTTAGCTCAAAAAGGAAACCCACCACATGGACATTTGTTTAGATTTAAAAATATAATCTGATGTTAAAAACTTGTAGCTCTGCGTGAGAAGCATGAGAAGGAAATGGAGAATCTAACACTGACCTCACAGCCTTTGACTACATTGAGGCTGTTTGTTGAGGCAACTGTTCTGTACATCAAGCGATCCGTATCGTATCTTCTTGCTCATGGAGGTTGGTTCATGCTTCTGACCACTTTGTTTGTGGCATTTGGAGTCTTGCTTGTGACTGTTGATGGACCTCATGGAAAGGTACAACACTTAAGACTTTCCCGGATTGTAGTGAAAAAAAAGGGTTTTCAACAGTTTGTGTAATTTTGTTGTTGCAGCATGTTGAAGAAGTATTAGAGTATGCCCGTTACAGCTTATGGTGGATAGCACTTGGCGTCGCTTCTTCTATTGGTCTTGGTTAGTCTCACACACACTTAAAAACTTAGTAATCTTTTCGCCTTTTAACATTGTTCTTTTCTTCTGTTAGGATCTGGTCTCCACACTTTTGTTCTTTACTTGGGTCCGCACATTGCGTTGTTCACTCTTAAAGCAACTCAATGTGGCCGTGTTGATCTGAAATCTGCACCATATGATACCATACAGTTCAAACGAGTCCCCTCGTGGCTGGAGAAGTCTTGTTCAGACTTCGGTCCTCCTCTAATGGTATCAGCTGCTGGATCTCGTGTTCCCCTCACTAGCATATTGCCACAAGTCCAGCTGGAAGCGATTATATGGGGTATTGGGACAGCTCTTGGGGAGCTTCCTCCCTATTTCATCTCAAGGGCAGGTTTGTATACTGCTTCTCACTATCTATTTAGCTTTCCACTTACATAGTTTTTGATTGTGTATTATGTTTGGGCTCTCTAAACGTTTCTAGCTAGTCTTTCTGGGGATGGAATGGAAGAGTTAGAAGAAGCTTCATCATCTGAAGATAGCGGATTTATGGCGGCTAACCTGAACCGGGTTAAGCGTTGGTTGTTAACACATACACAGCATTTGAATTTCTTTACCGTCTTGGTTCTTGCTTCGGTTAGTATTATGCATCCCACAACTTTCTTCTTTTCCTTCTGCATTAGCCTAGGATTGTTGACCATCTACCCACTGCTTCTTGTTTTTGAGTGCAGGTCCCAAATCCTCTGTTTGACCTCGCTGGAATAATGTGTGGACAGTTTGGGATTCCATTTTGGGAGTTCTTTCTGGCGACTTTAATCGGAAAGGCCATCATCAAAACTCATATACAGGTGTGTGGGGAAACTTGTGTCTCGTCAGGGTCAGGGATTTGATATTTTACTCTTTAGGCCTGATCTGACACCTGAATGGTTTTTTTTTAAACTTTGTTTCTTATGATAGACAATATTTATCATCTGTGTCTGTAATAACCAACTGCTGGATTGGATGGAGAACGAGATGATTTGGATACTTAGTCATGTCCCTGGTTTGGCTGATGCATTGCCAGGACTCATAGCCAAACTCCACGCCATGAAAGAAAAGTATATTGATGTCTCTCCTCCTGTTCCATCTCATATCAAGGTAACACAACACAACAAAATAACCTTTTAGTGTTCTTGATAAAACTCTTTAAGGTATCTTCATTGAGCTTCAGGCTTTTGCAAAAACTTTTGTTGAGTTTGGTTTGTTTTTGTTGGTGAGTAAAGGTGAAGAAATGGGATTTTTCGTTTGCGTCGATGTGGAATGGGATAGTGTGGCTAATGCTCCTCAACTTCTTCGTCAAGATTGTGACAGCAACTGCACAGAGGCATTTGAAGAAGAAGCAAGAGAAAGAAATAGCTGCTTTGGCTCACTCTGATTGATCAAAATACCTTATTAGCCAAACTTCACCATCTTTACTTGTGCCCCAGTCCAAATTTAGAAGAAGGGTAGTTTTTCTTCTCATGTTGGACACATTGTTCTCGTGGGATTTGTACTGTATAGAAGAAAAATGATGTGTTTAGGATAGGTGGAATTGGGATTTGTGAGATTGCAGTGGATGCTTATTTTTAATCCTGCGATTCTGCAGAGAAGGTTTTGTGGGAAGAACTCAGAAAAAAGCTTATGGTTACTAATTTGTTACTCTTGCTTATTTAAACTGAAACTAGTGTCAAGCTATTATATCCCAATCCATGACAACTTTCGTTGTTAATCTTATCTTTTAATTTTATCATTGCAAGTTTTTTTTTCTTTGTAATAAGTGGAATTTAAAATTTTCAAACTATTTAGCTACTGGAAAGCTATATACCTAGCAGATGCACTAGCACCGGTTACGTACAGACATGCCGAAGTCTCGAACAGACACAAGTTTGGTCTGAATTGGAGAGTTCCAGCGATCCAGTTAAACAGAGTAAATCCCAGACAGGGACACAAGGTAACATAAGAATATCAGCAGAGCACATATATGAACTCAGTTCCAAAATTGACGAAATGTGCTACAGAACATGATGTAAGAACAAAGCTTCTCAAGCGTCAGTAATACGGCGTATGTTCGTGCTCTACTATGTCACCTTTCAAGCTTCGCACTGTGCTGCTGTGCTCTACACTTTAAGATATTTTGGGCCACAGAAAGTTATGTTCTGACGAAACCAATAGTACTTTTTTCTCGAAAAGCTAGCTGGGCAATTTGATTACTTTTTAGTTTTTACACACGTAGCGCAGACAGTGAATTAGAAGTATGAGAACATGATGATGTCTCCCAAAACAAGGGAGAGCAGTCGAATGCGGATGAAAAGCTGCAACAGCCAACTACTTTTGACGCATTTAAGAAAGCAGGAACATACATGAAAAATCTCTTCTAATTTTTGGATGGCAGGACATCATCAGTGTCTGTGGATGAAACTTGTTCTGATGATGAATCTCTAAAGTTTAAAGATTCCTAAAGTTCCCCGGCACTTGACCCAAAGATTCCTCCAGTGCCTTTCCATTTCAAATTTCCAGAGTTCAGCTTACATTTGAAAATGAAATTTATCAGATCGTTCTAGTAGACAAATATCCCTTTCAATTATAGTTGCATTGTTGAATCTTTTAGTATGGTTTGATATTTGTTTCCACTAGTCTTTTGCATGACGTCGTCGTCACAAATACTCTAAAACTCAATATTGAATGACTTCAATAGAAATTCATTTTTGCTTCAAATTCGAGTTCGCTTCTCATACTCAATACCATAAATACCTGATGTAGATAGATATTTAGAAATATTCTAAATATCTTATTATTGATTTTATTTATTATT
>OVBX01003760.1:0-16043 GCA_900406325.1 Erucastrum elatum | reverse complement strand
AGAGTGTAAAATTTGCCTAAAGATTCAGGTTTTATCCAAAGATTTAGAGTTAAGTATTTAGTATCAATATTAAAAAAAATTATAATTACTACAATTTTTTATTTATCTAAAAATAATATTTTATTTTATTAAATTTTTATTATTTAATTTTCTATTTTAAAATATATCAAATCTTAAATAATTAAATCGGGTGAATGTAGAAGTTCACTCTTGGTCAAACCTAAGTTTCGTTCTAATAACAAAAGTTCTAATAACAAAACAAAAGAGACGCAACAAAACTAAAACAACATAATAATAGAAAAACAGAAAAGTAATTTCTACATGAAACCAAACTGTATACGGGTGAAGCTTTTCATGCACCAGGTGCTGCATCTTTCTGCTTGCCATGAAGGTATCCACCAGCATAGTCTTTGACATGAGCAGCCGTGTTAAAGATTCGATTCCGAGCATAATCTACTTGATCCGACCCGACAGGGTGCATGCCTTTAAAATACCTATACGTCCACGAGATCAAAGCCGCCGTACCGAATACCATTCCAGCGAGGGACAAGAATCCGGTAACGAGGAGGAACAAAGGGGTCCATATAGGGCTTGAGATGATGATGATTGGAAGGAAAGCGATGAATCCGAGGAAGAAAGCTGTTACGGTGATTCCGGTTAGTAGGAGGAGTATTCCTCTGGAGATGAAGAATGCAAGGAGGCCGAAGAGTTGGCCAGAGTGATTAGGAGCTTTTGATTGTAGCTTACGGAGGAAGGATGCGACTGGATGGTTAATGTTGGTGCTTCGAGGCACGGTGGTTGAGCTGTACATGGGTCTGTTTTGGATGTCGCTAGCCATAACAAGATAATAAGAGAGATGAATGAGGTAACGAGAGATTGAAAGAGAGAGAACATAAAGGGTGAAACAAATGGAGACATGTTTCGGATTTAAAGGCGCATGCATGAAAACACGTGTGGTTCCGGTCTTGTTTTTTTACTGGCTTCCTCTGCGGCTATCCGTTGAAAGTTTTGTTGGTTTAGGTTTTTTTTCCTTTTCTTTTCTCGTCAATATTACTAGTTAAATCTGGTTTTTGGTGCTGGAATTTATAGAAATGTAATTTTATACGTTTTGCAAAAGTTAATAGAAGTAAATAACTATTCGCGCGCTATCCATGACTTGCGCTACTTACCATTAGTCCATGACCGTAGTTCATGGTTAGAAAATGAAGACCAGTAGTGACATATTTGTTACTTGTTAGTTTCTTTTCAACCAAAAAGTTCTGGAGTTATAAAAAACCATACTCAAAACAAATCCGTACCTACGAGAAAGAAACATAGTATATATTTACAGAAAAATAGAGAAACGAAATTTCCCATTAGTTGGTTTAATCCATACAAGTTTTCGATTTATTTTATTTTGAAGAGCATATTTGTTTGGTCACATCGTTGAAAAAAAAAGTGAAAAAAAAAGAAAAACAATAATTCACATAACCGCAAATCAAACTGAAATTTACATAAGTTACACATTTTCAGAAACTAATAAACATGGTGAGATGAACTTGAGGATTCCAGCTCGAATGGCAACGGCTGTATCCACTGCAAATCAGGCTCTGGTGTGAACCAGATTGGACGTTTCGACTCATTCATTTTTCTAAATGTGATTGATATTCTGTTGAAAACACCGAGTAAAATACATAAATAACACAAGCAATGTTGTTTTTTTTCTTGATCAAAACACAAGCAATGTTGTTAACAAAAGAAAAACCAATAAAAACTACCTTTTTGTGGGAACTTCAGGTACACAATGCTTAGCTACATTTGCTCCATTCCCGTTTAACACAAGCACTGATCTGAAACAAGTTAAAATGAATTTGTTTTATAAAATGTGACATATATTTATTTTGCCAGCAAACTACATATGATTTACCCAATCGGAAGTGGTAACGAGTACGAACCACCCGAATAATCACCGTTCTCCTCAAGTTTGAGGTTTGATCCGAAGAGGATATTGCATTCACTAAGGAAAGAAACGGTGCAGAATGGACGAAGAAAGTCGTGATTATCGACATGAGGAGGTATGCAATCACCTTCATCATAGATGTTGACGACACAACAATCAGGTACACAAGTCGGCGGCAGAACATGCCATTTAACCAACCTTCTAATGATCACTTTGAAAAGAGAAGGTAATGGATCAACAGTTTCGTGTCTAAGAATCCCAGCCGGGTTTCCATCTTTGCTCTGTCAAAATGAGAAGAAAGCAACAAAAGATTCTATTACAAAGAACGAGTTCTACTACTTGCTGACGAAAAAGACCTGATCAATAACAATTAAGTTTAACAACGTACTGTTCTGTAGTTGAAACAACAGCCGAACTGAATAGCTGAACGTCCTTTTCCTTTAGGAGTAAATGCACGCTCTATAACAAAGAGAAATACAAGAGAAGCCTTTCAAAGCATTAAGAAAATCAAAGAAAAAAAGGAAAGCTTTAGCCTCAAGCTAACTCCACTTACTTAGTTCTCCTTTTAGTGCCTTTTCTTGTAGCTCACAGACTTTATCAACTATCGTTTGCTGCTCCGCTGCATTAAAAACATCGGTATGCAATTCGAGTCCCTCCAGTATGTTCACCATCTCGCCATTAACTTTCTCCAAGCAAAGAAAGTCTCTTTTTCTCTTCACATTCATCACTTGGATTATCTCTCTCTGCTCCCTATAGAAGTTATGTTTCTCAAGACTCGCATCTCTACATGCATCTTCCTGATCCTCCAATGTCATATCAACAGCATCTACTGAAACTTGTGTTAAGAATCCAAATAATCATCCGGATTTATAAAGAATATGATCATCATAGACTGTGCCGTTTCCATCATAATAATCATCAATTCATAAAGTTATTATTACAGGTTTCTTTTAATTTTATATTAATCACCATCGAATTTGAAATTAAATCAAGTTCCTCTATATACATATCATCAACTAAATGCTATTACGATTCATCTAAGCTAAGCAAATAAAAACTGAATAATCTGATCCAAAAAAATACAAACATATATAGCTTAATCTCCCACTGAAGTAATGGTTGTACACGCCTTTACCTTGTTCTAGAGAGCAGAATCGATCGGAAGCAACATTGATTTGTGAAGCGTTCATTGATTTCAATCGATCAGAATGGGACAATCAAGATCTCATGTACACACGGACATAAATTTTAGTTTGGTTAAAAAGGCTTTAAGGGTCAACAAGTTGGATATTTTGACTTTTTGTTTAAGTCGTCCAAGTAATAATCAAATTGTATGCGTATAAGCTATCGCATCACTGGACGAATTGGGTTTTGACTTCTGAGATCTGACCAAGCCATTTCACACGAAAACTTCAATGAAGTTACTAACCAAATGATGTTACTATTTTTTCTCATCTAAAATATTTGATTGTCAATTGCGAGTTTAAAGGACCATGAGTAACCCACGTGTATACTTAAGGTCGCTGGCTCGTCTTTGGTAAAGACCGTATCAGTTTGAATTGGAACCGTCTGGTAACCGGAAGAATTGACCACTTCATCTTGGTTAAGTTGGGATTGAGATGATGAAAAGGACCTCCTGTTGAAAGGTTGTTAAGTTCTGTTTTCAACCAAAACAGAGAAGGATACAAGCTTTTTCTACTTCCTCTTTTGATCAGTTTGATGTACTATTTGATAGTTAATTTCTAAATGTCAATCATTGCAAGACAGCTTATATCTTGCTTTTATTTTTAGTACTTATATATTTGGATAAAGTTGATACATTACATAAATCACATATCAGGCGGCACACAAGGGTAATCATATCGGCACATGCAATTATATCTTTACTTGGGGGTCACAAATACCACTAGCATCATGTCCAGAAAAATAATCTTTGCATGACCGATCACAGTCTGAGATATCAGGGCACCGGGTTTCACAATGGTGGTAACTGCACCGCCCAAGTATTCTTGCGCATCTCTGGATCCCATACTGTTCATGTGCCTTAAATCTAGATGTTTTAGGCGATGGATACATTATCTACATCAAACCAACTCAATTGCATTAAAAGCATTGCAGAAGTTAATTATGGATGTTACATCTAATCGTAGACTTAGGTACATGAATCTATATAATCTAGGGTTTTAAATACGAAATGCTACTATATATATATATATATCTTGTATTCATAATAACCCTAAACTTTTATTCTGAAAACTCAATATCGCTTCTAATAATAAGATATATTTGCACGTAGACATATTAAATATCTATATTGTATACATCATTTGTTTCATCTGTTTTCCGCATCTATTTATTTTCACGTCCGTCACAACACATACTCTGTTCACTTATATCAAACAAAGCTATATTTCATATCTTCTCGATGACAACAACTTCGCTACTACTTTTTGATCAAAAACTTCGCTACTACTTTTTCTAATTTGATCAAAAAATTCGCTACTACTTAAAGAAAATAAATATACTGAACTACAATATTTGTTGTGTGGCGATGAATAATTACCCGAATCTGAAAGTTATAGCAAGTAATAATTGAACTGTGTAAATAACATTAGTATAAGTGAAGTATAGAGATAAATATTTCTCAAAAAAAGTATAGAGATAAATATACACCAACGGTTAACTTCATAACCTGTAGGGATCATAACAGACTACAATAATGGGGACTATGCCAATGAGTAGATCTGACAAAAATATAACGGTCTTTTGAAAAAGAAGATGATGAAGATGATTTTATGAATAAATCTTTATGAAAGTATGTACCTAAGGAAAACAAAACAAGGAAGATGATGGGAAGAACAAGTAACAAAATTGCATTGGCCATTATTTTCTCTTAAAATTTGTGTGAATTTAATATTGATATGTATGAAAGTTTTGGAGACTACAAAAACCTTTATAGATCTATAAGAAGATTAGTTTTAGAAATATAACTATCTAGTATTATATTTTTGTAGTATTTTACTATATATGTTTAACTCTATATATTTATGTATTATATATATTTGATGTATTTTTGGCATTTTTTTAATTAGAGGATACTTTTCTTAAACGAATCTACTATTTCTTAGTTAATTCTTTTTACAAAATTTAATCCAATTCCATGCAATATTACAAGCCAAGCTCATTAATAAAATAAAATTATTTTAAAAAAAATAACTGAAAGGAAAAGAATTAAAACATAACTAACCAGAAATTAAAAAAAAAATCAAGAGAGATAAAGAATTCAGTCGGTGACC
Source organism: Erucastrum elatum (assembly GCA_900406325.1). Lineage (NCBI taxonomy): Eukaryota > Viridiplantae > Streptophyta > Magnoliopsida > Brassicales > Brassicaceae > Erucastrum > Erucastrum elatum. The sequence continues at coordinate 10,808 of OVBX01003760.1, read as the reverse complement.
AAAAAAAAAATCAGTCAAAATAGAATTTGATCTAGAAGGATCAGTTGCAGATATGAAGCGGAGTAAAGGAAGATAGATTATTTATAGGTACTAGCAGAGAGTAGAGGTGGATAAGTATTGTTGGCATATGGTATTAGGAATAGACATTTTACATGATAAGACACAGTCTGAAGTTAACTAAGACTAGAAACGGATCATAATTTTTAAATATTTGAATGTTTTTATATTTTATATAGAGATAATTGGCCTATATGTCTCTAATGAAGGTTCAAATTCGCAGTTTACCACATTTGATGATTCACTGTTTTCATTGATCAAAACACTCCTATCTATCAACTCGCATGCCTGAAAGCAGCTCTGTTAGAAGATAATTGACCTCTTTCTATGACTCGTTTTTTTCTTTTATTTATTTCTTTTCCTTATTTCTCTCTTATCTTCTTTCCTAACTATTTTTCATTTTTTAATGTTTTTTCTCTCCTATTACTTATGAACAATAGTCTACTTATTTTCTTACTAAAATATTCAGACTAAGTTATATTGTTTCTTTTGATTATTTTCTACTTTTTTATTAGTCTCATTAATTTTTTTTTATCTTCTTGGATTTGATCCTTTAGATTCGTGTTTACAAATTAGGAATTGAATGTATAAGTCACACAAGTTCATGACTATGCTTTTGGTAATTTTTTCACTTTATTTGTCTAAATTTGAAATAAGTTTATGCATTTTATAGTTAATGTTATTTTAATGTTAACAAATTTTGTATCATGTTACAAAATTTGTTAATTCACTAATATATTTTGTAAAATGTTTAACAAATTTGATAACATGTAAACAATTTTTATATCATGTTACAAAATTTGTTAACTCCCTAACATATTTTATAATATGTTAACAATTTTGTATCTTGTTACAAAATTTTCTAACTCTTTAATATATTTTGTAACATGTTTAGTGGTCAAATTATCGATCAGTTATAATGTAGTTCATCATAAACCCAGAAAAAGTATTTATCAGATTTTTTTTTTTATTTTTCATAAGTATGTACCAGAATTGTATGCTGAGAAAATGATTTACACATAAAATTTTAGATGAAAAAAAATTTAAGAAGAAAGATAGTGTAAAAATAAAGAAATGAAGTGTGAAAAAGAGATTCGATTGAGTGAAAGATAATGTCAGAGAGACGAAGAAACAAATCCTAAGAGAGGGAGATGGTCAGATCAATTTCATGGGAAAGAGTGTATGAGAAGAGAAAAATCGTCCAACACAAATCCATTTGTATGAGATTTTAGTTTTATGTTAAATTAAGGGCAACTTCATAATATTTGTTCTCAATATAGGCAGATGGCTAATTGTCCCTTTTATATATATTCAAAAGACCATACAAGAAACAAGTTGAAAACTGAATAGGTATCTGAACATATAAAATACAAATTCTATACATAGGATATTCATTTATCATAAGTATAGAATGACTAAATATATATATATATATAAATGTCCGAAAGTATGTAGGAATATTATATTCTATGTATTTGATACTACCAATTATATCAACCAATTATGATACTTTAAATATTATATGGTAGCAAATGAAGTGAAATAAGTAAAAGAGAAAAGAGCAATTATTGTAAATAGAAAAATGATCAAAAAAGATTATTTTATTTTATTTTTAAAAGACTCTAAGTGAACCAAGCTCACGCAGAGGAAAAGCCTCCAAGTGAAGCAGATGAAGATTTCTACAAGACAAGTCAGTCACAAGCATATGAGAGGGCTATAAAGATCTGTAGTGTCGTCCTAGCCATGTTCATGTATAGGAAAGTTCAAGATAGTTACTGGAGGATGAAACTCATGAAAAGTTCATACAAAATTTATTTTTTGAACATCTCAACCACAAGGTTGTGGCGTGGGGTGGGTGATACTGATCGTAGGCAAGTAAAATAATTTTGGAACCTTGTGATTTTTTCTGTAATTTCACACTACTACAATACTACTTAGTTAACATGAAATACTTTCTCACATGTAATAAAGTGAAATAAATTCTTTTGGCTCTTCTCGAAGGCCTTTCTTTTTATCTTATTTTTAGAAGACTCTAAGTGAGCCAAGCTCACGCAGAGGAAAAGCCTCCAAGTGAAGCAGATGAAGATTTCTACAAGACAATTCAGACACAAGCATATGAGAGGGCTATAAAGATCTGTAATGCCGTCCAAGCCATGTTCAGGTATAAGAAAGTTCAAGATAGTTACAGGAGGATGAAACTCATGAAAAGCTCATACAAAATTTAATTTTCTGTAATTTTACACTACTACAGTACTACTTAACTAATGTGAAATACTTTCTCAGAGGTAATAAAGTGAAATAAATTATTTATGGTTCTTCTCAACGGTCTTTCTTTTTATCTTATTTTTTGTTGTAAAACAAAATCTCATTAGCATTAAATCTGATAATTATTTGCTGCAGAATGCAAATGACTGACTTGTTTTTGGTATCTTTTAGCCTTTAGGTATATAATATTATGGATCATAGGATATTGTATATTCGAAGTGTTGGCTGATTGTAGAATTATTATATGGAATTTAATAGGATTAGTAGAAATTTCGCTTTGTAGAGATATGATGATGAGTTGTATATGGAAAGTTGAAAGAGAATATTACATTGAGGGTCACTTTATTTTTGATGAATATTAGGCTGAGTCACTTGTTTATACTAGGCATTTTTTCTCAACTATTTGTTAGGAATATGTTAGGAATTAACTTTTCTAGTTTTCTTTCAACCATCACGTGACTTAATTAAACTAATAAACTAATGAATTTTATTCTCAGCCATAGATCTATATAACTTATGGACGGCCTAGATTTAATAGGAAAAATAAAATGGGTCCCTGCATCTTCTTCTATGTCTTTCTTCTTAAGTTCTCTGTAGTTTCTGTAAATTGAAATTTGATTCTTTATATTTTTTTTCCCAACAAAACTATCTTTAATCACTCTCTCTGTTCTTTTATCTATATTTTGAGATATATCAAGCTCCAAGACTGATGGTGGGGTAATGGTGACACTGATGATGTTTACGGTAGAAACAATGACGAAATCAATACTCTAATCTTTGGACTACCGAAAACATTGCCTTTTCACTCTGACTCATTTTTTCCCAGCGTCGTGAGTCTCGTGACCTCAGGAGAGGCTTAGAGAAGTGTTTGGATATGTCGCCTGAAACTCTAGAGAATCAATGGCTAAATTTGTTTTTTTTTTTGCAGGTTTAGTCCTTTATGTTTCGTATACTTTGTTTGATATGTTTAATTGTGTGATATGTATATACAATGGAAACAAGCTTGTACTGAATTTTTGGCACGCAAATCAATCCTTATAAACCTAGACTGTGATGCATAACCTCGTTACAATGTGATTTTTTTCCGCAAACCTCGTCCCAGCGATTTTTTTCAATGTCAGAATATGTTTCCATGTAAAAAGCATGTTCTGTTGCGTACAATTTGATTACGTACAACATGCGATGTGTACACGTGTACATCATAGATGAATGAAAAACATAGTAATCGTATATGATAAGTGACCATTCTATAAAGGTTTGTGGTGAAGTTGCATATATATAAATGTATCAGCATTTGCTTGATCAAAATGCCAAAATAGATAACAAAATAGACTGTTGTTTGAGTACAAATATATTGTGTACACAATGTGAAGTGTACACATACATCGAAGGTGAATCCAAATAATAATATTTAACACATGTACTCATCGCTGAAAAAAATTGAAACTCACATGTATTGTACACATGTTTGTTTGTGTTCACCCTAGAAATAGATCCACTCAGATGACTGGTTCACTCTGGTGACTGATTTAATCCGGGGACGAGTTTTCTCGGTGTTTTTCCATCGCAGTTCCCTTGTAAGACGATTGAGGGCATTAAGCTAATTTTGGATTTTTTGCATATTTGGTCTTTTATGTTTTGTATAATTTTTTTCTGGGTTGATGTCGATTGGCACCCTGTACTACATAAACCCACAATCCCCCCCCCCAGATTTTCTTGCCTCATCAATTGTCCTCCTAAACAAATAAATTCATCAATTTTCCATAATTTTAAACAGAATAACCAAATCACATTTAGTGACTCGAATCGCAATTAAAAGTTATGATTTCCCAATAAGTAACCGACTAAAGCTAAACCCGACTCTAATACCCATATATTTTAGAGACCCAATATCTTCTCATCATTTTCTACGTCTCAAAAAAAAATTAGGGGTTAGGGTTCATAGACATCGACAAAGTTAAATAGAGTATCCATGGTTCATAGACATCGATTAAAGCTACTGTAATCGAGAATCTAGGGTTCTTGAAAGATTTATGGAGGACGATGAAGGCCATAGAGAAGGTTTAGTTCATGCGACAATGGAGGCCGATGAAGAAAATGGAGAAACCTTGTTCCCTGTCCTAGTAACTTTGGCGACTACAGATGAAGAAGAGGCAAATAAATAATGGAACATTCCTGTTACTCATGTTACTGCAGCTTCGAGGATGGAAGAAGCAAGCGAGGATGACGAGGTGTATTCGGAGTATGAAATTGGACAAAAGCCAAAAAAGACAAAAAAATGTGAGACAGAAGATGAGATGATGAAATCGCAAATGGTGAAAAAGAAGAAGAAGAAGATATTGAAGATCGTTATGAGTTTGAAATTGAGGCTTCAGTGGCTGCTTTTCAGGATGAGGAGTTCATTGGCAGGAATACAATTCCTGAAAGAGCAGACGAAGATGAAGATGAGTTAGATGCTAGGTAGAAAAGACGCAAAAATCTGAACGATAAACTGGAAGTGGGAACAATTTTCTTGTTTGGTTACAAGCTCAAAGAAGCGGTTTTACATTACGCATTGAGCAAAGGTCGAAACATTGAGCTTAACTTCAAGTGTGGAAATAGAGGCAAATGAAAATGGAAGGTCTATTGTTCGTTTGATCAGCCAAAGCAGAAGTGGTTGGTGAAGACTAGGTACATATATCACAGTTGTACTCTTAATGGAAAGTGTAAGCTTCTAAAGAGTCCGGTTATATATAGGCTGTTCTTGATAAATTGCGAGAAGATAACAAATTGATGCCTGAGAAGATTCAGGAGCAGATAAAGGAGAAGTGGAAACTGATATCTTCAAGAAATCAATGCCAACGAAGAAGAACAATGGCTTTGCAATGGCTTTTCAAGGAATATGGCGACCAATTTGCCCATCTCCGAGGTTATGTGAGAGAGATTAAAAATATCCAGCCCAGGTACTAGTGTAGTACTTGAAACCATTCCTAATGCTGCTAAAAAGGATATGTTTGATTGGTTCTACGTCTGCTTCAAGAAGCTCCGAAGCTTGCAGAGTGGGACTTGTAGGCCAATCATAGAACTTGATGGAACGTTTTTAAAGGTCGCTACATAAGGGATACTACTCACTGCTGTAGGACATGATGGTAATAATCAGATTTATCTGATTGCTTCGGCGCTGCTGCAAGTTGAGAATTCAGATACATGGCTGTGGTTTACCAAGCGACTGAAGCATGATCTCAATCTTGGAGATGGTAGAAAATTTGTTCTTCTATCAGATAGATAAAGGTAAGAAAATCATAATTCAAGGTTACTATTACTGATTTTTCTTGTTTAAATTTGAGTTAATTTTTTTTTCTTTTATAGCTAGGCTGTTTCTTTCTTTTTGTTTAGATTTGAGTTGTTGCTTGAGTTAATTTTTTTAAAACATTTCAGGGACTTATTAACGCTATTAAAGAGGAGTTACCACAGGCAGAGCATAGAAGGTGTGTGAAGCATATAGTCGAGAATCTGAAGAAAAAGCACAAGAACAAAGATTTTCTGAAAACAAGGGTTTGGAATCTAGTTCAAGGAAGAAATCAGTAAGTTGAAGGACTACAGTATGTCTATGTACCAAGATGTGATGAAGCAGAAACCAAAGATGTGGTCTTTAGCATACTATAGACTTGGTAGCTTTTGTGGGGATGTAGATAACAATACTACTGAATCATTTAACTTCACTATTACCAGAGCTAGAGCAAACTCAATGGTGCAGTTGGAGACTATTAGAAGGCAAGCCATTCTCTAAATAGGCAAGAGAAACAAGAAATTACAGAGGCGACATAAGAAGTTTACCAAATATGTTGTTGATATGCTTGAGTCCGAGAAGGAAGATGATTACAAGTGTATAACGATACTTTGTACTCGTGGGGTGTTTGATGTATGTTTGGGAAGTCACTCATATAATGTTAACACAACGAGGAAGACTTATACATGCCGGAAGTGGCAGATCACATGAATACCATGTGAACATGCCTATGGAGCGATTATAGATGTTGGCTTAGATGCTGAAGATTATGTTTCTGAATTCGTCTCCACTCGTATGTGGCAAATGATGTACATTGACTCTATCAACACGGTTAGAAGGCTACAATTTTGGATGAAAAAGGGAAAATACAAATTAGTGGTTGAACCACCAGAGCCTGAACTTCCTGAGAGAAAGAGAAAGAAAGAGAAAGAAGAAGAAAAAGACCTATCCGAGAATCAAAGGAAAACATGAATCACCAAAGAAGAAGAAGCAAGAAGAAACGCTTGGAAGGCATGGCCGCATAATGCATTGTTCCAAGTGTGGGGATGAAGACCACAATGCAGCTACGTGCAAAATCCACCCAAAGAAGAAAATGAAGACTGAACTCGAAGTTGGAAGCTCTTCTGGACCCGAAGTTTGACAGCCATCTTCTACTTGTGTTTTGTCTTTTGTTATAGCCTACTTGTGCTCTGTTATTAACAAATTTATTGCTATGTTATTGCTTACTTGTGCTCTGGTTTTAACGGATTTATTGCTATGTTTTGTGCTTTGTTATTCTCTACTTGTGCTCTGTTTTTAACGGATTTATTGCTATGTTTTGTGTTTTGTTATTCTCTGTTTGTGCTTTGTTTTCACGATTTTATGAATAACCTGTGTTAGGATTATTGTCTTTACTGTGTAATTGTTCTATTTGTTGTGTTTTGTGTCTTAAGATGAAACAAAATAAGACAATATATTAGGTACTAACACAACACAAACATGCTGATGTTCATGACCTGGACTTACATAACAACACATGAATCTCATTATTGTGCAGAGACAACGCACATAAAATGATAATACATGCTCCATTCAAGGCTCCATTCAAGAACCTTCACTTCTCAAGAAAAGGACAATACATAAAAGGACAATACATGGCTTCATCCACACCAACACTGTGTTGGAACACCTTGACCTCGCCTTTGCCTTAAACAAGAACCTTCACTTCTCAAAGAACCCGTAAGCAACGATTTACCCAGATTTGATAATTTACCCAGAATCAAACACAGAAGAAGAGGATGGTACCTGGATTCACTTGCTCCAGTTCGTTCCCTCTCTCTTCCATCGTTGTTGTTCCAATTTTCTCCCAAACGATAAGCTAGCAACTCTAATTTCAAAAAATGATAGAAAATCCCTCGATAATTATCTGAAGTCGGGTCGTGATATTAGAGTCGGGTTTAGCTTTAATCGGGTTAGTTATTGGGAAATCAGATTTTTTAATTGTGATTGAGTCACTAAACGCGACTTAGTTAATCTGTTTAAAATTGTGGAAAAATGATGAATTTATTTGTTTTGGGGGATAATTTATGAGGCAAGAAGTCTGGGAGAAAATTTGTGGGTTTATGTAGTATAGGGGGCCAATCGACGTCAATCCTTTTTTTCTGTCCCCAAACTATTTAATAGTTAAAATGTCTCCTCAAGAATGAACTTATTGACTGTTTATGTTTAGATTACTATTCAATTTATATATACATTTCCAACCAGAAATTTAACTGAAAAAACTATTTTTTGGTTTTTGTTTTTGTACATGTAAATTATTGTACACGTGGATAAAAACAATTTTGGGTACACACAGTGTCAATTTTCGTGTACATAAATGTTTAGATTGATCTTAAATTCATACTCCATCCGTTTCGAATTAGATGTCGTTTTGGAGTAAAAAATTTGTTTCAAAATAAATGTCGTTTTATTATTTTAATGTAAAATTTATTGACTTTTTATTCTAATCTATTTTTATATTGGTTGAAATCTGGTTAGATGTATTGGTAATGATGTTTGTATCTCGTAAATATACAAAATTAAATGTCTTATTAATTTGTGTGTCGAAATCTAGAACGACAAGTAAAGTGAAACGGAGTATGCATATTGTAGGAGTTGGATTGAACAATTAAAAGTTTCAGGACAATTAAATTGGGTGTATCTACAAATTTGATAGTTTATGTCAAACTGAGAATAAACTTATAATTAAAGGACCAAATGTGAAAAAGTGAGATTTAACCATTGTTGCTTGAGCTCATCGTGCGGCTGAAGCGATCGGCAGCGGTTTACGCGCATCACAACCACCACGAAATACTCTCACAGCACGAGATGGATGAGTTGCTGAACACGAGATGGAAGAGGAAGCTTGGTTGTGTTGATTTGGGGATGGAGAAGACGAAGCAATCGAGCTTGGTTGAGCTTCATTGGCGGTAACAGATGAGGACCACACAGCACGGCAAAGAGGAGCTGTGACATAAATAACATGATGCACCATTGAGATTCTTAAAGAATTATGTTTTCTTTTGTTTATGAAATCAATTGAAAATTAAACTAAGATCGAAAAAGAAGAGAAATGAAAAATTAGTGGATCTTACACATTTTAACTTAGTTATAGATTAGGCAATATTGCATGGAATGAGTTACAGAAAATGTTCTAGGAACTGTTCAAAAAAAATGTTCTAGGAGCTGAAAGTGATTTGTAAAGTAACACAAACTCATAAAGTGACTTTGGATGCAAATTATTCAAGTTGAAAACGAGTGACCCTTGGTGGAGCCACCATCTGTCAGTGTCACTAGCGAAGCTTACATGTCGAATCATTCAAGTTCATTTCTTTTAAGATAGAACTTGCTTGTAGAATTATAATAGAGAAGATTTAACCAATAGAGTTCGAGCTTGCAAAAAAAAACACAGACAATACGAAATTCTTGAAATATAAGCAAATGGTAAGCTAGACTCAAGTAACTGACATCTCCACATATACGTATATCGTATCATTTAAGTTTGATCTGGGTTGTGTTATTTTTCAAGTTCAAATATGGAAGTAAGATATGAAAGGAAGAGACGAATATATGTCGACAATAATGGAGGAGATATGTCTANTCTCCACATATACGTATATCGTATCATTTAAGTTTGATCTGGGTTGTGTTATTTTTCAAGTTGAAATATGGAAGTAAGATATGAAAGGAAGAGACGAATATATGTCGACAATAATGGAGGAGATATGTCTACTTTTGAAGAAAATATTAAAGGAAAGAGATACTAAAACAACCTTTAAAAAATAACATTTTAATCTGCTCGAACGAACTTGGTAATGTTGTACTTGCTCTTCATTGGCCTCTTAATGAAGACTAGACCATGACCCGCCCGACCGGGCGGATTCTTAACTTATTTTTTAATTTTTTTTATTTATACTATATGATATATATTCAAATAATCACATGTAATACTTTGAATATTATTTTTTTGTGGTTGTAATAAAAACTGAATGTGTGAAAATTTTGGTTTTATAAATGAAAGCATCAAATCAACAAAAATATATAATAACCGAAATATATATATGAATATAGTTAATTTAAAATGTGTTTCAAAATAGATTACTTTTAGTTAGTAAAATATATGAAATAGATAAATAAATATTTTTGGTATTATAAATTTATTTTTCCATTTTGTATGAAAATAAAACATATTAAAAATTCCATTTAAGATTTATAAAAGATTTAATAAAAGTCAGAAATAAAAAAAAATTGTTACAAATATAAAAGGGCTTTATTTTTTTTTGTAGGATTAATCTCACTTTGATTATGATATCAAATTGGCCCATAATTTCAGAAGCCCATCTGTAACAACTTTTTTTCCGGGAAATAACATAACATAGAGTAACAAATATTAATGTCTTTTTTAATTTTCAAACTCTCTCTCTCCCCTGTCGGTGGTGATCTCATTTCTCTCCATCTCCTTTGATCTCTATAGTAGAGCACACCGACAATCACGAAGAGAAGAAAATTTCTGATCGTCAACATCGAAGCAGTTCTTCAATTCTTACAAAGTTAGTTTATTGAAGTTGTTAACTCCATCGGAAGAGCAACCGCATCGGTATGAACTTTATCCAACCTCGATTTACATCTATCTTTTTGGGAAAATTAATTCGATAAACACATTATTTTATGTTCTCAATTTTAATATCTATATATTGAACATGCAGATCTTACTGGGATTTACGGAGAGTATAAACTAATCAGATGTGGAAAAATATAAAACTCCAAAGCTGAATTCATCTCATGTCATCTCTCTAGGTAATATCGAATTGACAAAAGTTCAATTTGTACAGTAAATCTGTAGAATCGATTGTGGTTTAAAAAATATGATTCCATATATTTTTTGGCAGGTCGATTAAAACTCTAAATCTTCGAGAATGGCGTGAGAAGTTTAGAATTTGATTTCCGGTTGCATAGGGTTGTCGAAAGAGAGACTTCAGGTTTGTCTCTTCGCTACATTCATAAACGGGTTAATCGAATTCTTAAGTCTAAGTTAGTGTCAGAGATCACATTTTTTTAACTCTTAACTTTGTTAATATTTATAAAAACTTTTTAATTTAGATGAGGAACAATGGATTTCAAAAAGGGAGATCGAGTATCTGTATGGAAGAAAGTTTGGAAGTATATTTAAAAGGTAAGATATTTCGTACATGGATACTAT
>OVBX01003759.1:0-16044 GCA_900406325.1 Erucastrum elatum | reverse complement strand
AGAATCGTGTTGCGCAACGTGCCAAAATTATTGTCGGTGGGTTTAATATGTACTTTAATTTATGTGAGTGGACTATGATCAATGGAGAATATTTTTGTCAATGATGCACTGAATGAGAAGATTCACATTTTTAATCTATTCTTTCTTGTATCCGATATATCGACCTCATTTTCTTATTACTAGTGGTTGGCCCGCCCTACGGGCGGGGTGTATTATTTTATGTAAATATTATATGAAGCATTTTTAAGAAAATATTCAAAACTGAAAAATATTTTTAAATTTTCTAAAGCATTTAAATATATATATATATGAAAATATTATATGAAGCATTTTTAAGAAAATATTCAAAACTGAAGAATATTTTTAAATTTTATGAAGCATTTAAATATATATATATATATATATATATATATATTCTAGACTGAAAACAATATTATAAACTAACAAACAAAACACATAATAGAATATGTATATATATATATGTTTGTTTCAGTTTGTAGTTATCTTTTATATGATGTTATCAGTGTAGCATTTTGATCTCCTTTTTACTGTGAGGAAGACTTTTAATTTATATCATTGTGTTATGTAGTAGAAGATTTTTTTATTTATATCTGGTTTTATGTGTAAAGTAGGAAAATTCAAGGTGCGGCGTCTATTCGACGAAGTAAATTAGTATTTTATTTTATGAAAGCTTGTATTTATGCTAGTTTCCTATAACTATTACATTATTTATTTATTAAGTTATTTTTAATGTATTCAGTTAAGTTTTTTTTTTGACAAAATGTATCCAGTTTAGTTCTTTTCAATAATATTTGTAATGCTGATTGTCTGATATCACATTTATATGTTCGTTAGTAGGTGTGGTCCGAACGTAGTTTTACATTTGTAGGGTTCTGAGAGTTTGAACAGAGGGATCCTTTTTGAACTGTGTAGTTGTAAATGCATTGCAGAAATTGTATTGTTTTCGGGCTAAATGTTGTGGTATTACAAAATTTACCCTATTTTTGAACTTTTTTGTTATTTACTATCATTGATATTCTTCTACATTATTTGTGAGGGTTGTTGTGTATGGGGGCAGATATCTAGCTTTTGTAACTATTTACTTTATTTTCAAAATCCAAAAGAAGATGCTGTGGTGTTTTTTTACTTCGTTTGTTTAGGAGTGTATAGATGCTTGGTAGTGTGTATGGTATTTTAGATTGTTTTATTTATTAGATCTTGTTATCTTTAAAAAATAAGATTTTGAATGTATAAGTTTTTATTGTGTTTTTTTTTCATAATTTAAATATCAACTTCTCTAAGGCCAATGTGATAATCATTAAAAATGTATCTGCAAGATTTTCTCTTTTATTCGTTAGTTTGTCGGGGTTGGATGAAACATGAAAATGTAATATCATTAATGCAATTCTTTTTCTTCCTAATGATTTTTATATTTATTTTTAAAATTATTTAAATTATGTATTTTCACAAAATTATAACTTGTTAACCAAATTTTCGGTGATGATTTTCTTCGAGTATATAAGAGGTATTTTAAGCAAAAAAAAAAGTATATGAGAGGTATTAGTGTATAGTCATAGTGTGTTTTTTGCCAGAACAAAAAGGAAGAAGGTTGGTGTTATTAGTGAAAACTGAAAAGAGAGTTGTAAAAGAACTTTGGAGAAAATGAAGTTATACAATAGTTTGAGAGCTCAGACCTTTCTTTGCAAAATAATTATTTTCATGTTACTTTAAGAGTTTGGCCTTTCCAGTTCTCACAATACAATATTGGGGACCTCAAATTCCTCATTTCTCTGCGGAACTACATGTGCATGTGGCTTAAGGCAATAGTGACTGTCAGTTAGAAACTATGAAACTATGTTTTAGAAAACGCAGCCAATTGGTGTGAGATGAACTGGTTGCAGAAGATGACCATTTACCCGATCTAGGAAGTGAGATCCTTTCTTTTTTGCTAAATTGTAAATATCATTAATGGAAGGTTTTATTTATATTGAAACAACTTTTGAGGTTATGACGCTCTGCTTCTTATGGGAAGAGTTAAGCGACACGTATTTAAAGTTCATCTTAAGTCATGAGTACTGCAACGTTTGAGATCTGTAGTGGATGGGTTAAGAGGCTCAATAAGTCCATGGTAGTTGTTTTTCATACAAATACAAATTTTAGCACCTTATTATAATGTATAGCAAGTGTTGTTTACAATCAAGCAATTACATTTTGGTATCCAAAGACAGATGTATTAATCATTAGGCCTAAATATTATGAAATCAACATGCTAAATATTAAGGACCCTAAATATTATGAAAGCAACAATATTAGGATCACCTTCCTCGTTAAAGGAGATTCTGTGTGCATTCAGGTCACAAGACACTTTCGGTTTTCGTTATAAAAGTGATTAAGTGCTTGTGCAATTTAAGTCTGAGATTCGAACACGCATTAGTGGCTGCTTTTCCCTGCATCCAAAGACATAAAGAGACAAAAAATAATATAAGGAAGATCAAAATAGGGATCTCATGCCATAAGAAAAAAAGCCTTCTACAGTAAATAAGATACTTCAAGAGAGTATCATTAGGCTCATACTCTTACCAACTATCTCTCGTCTCCTTCTACGCAACAACCAATAAATCTTACTAATCTGTTGTTTCCAAACTTCCCAACACCAGTAGCTTCTAACCCCTGATTCCACAAGTCAACCAAGGTCAAGACAAAAACAATATTCCCAGATTTACTTAAGTTAGTAACCTGCAATATTTATGCTAAATCAACTAAGAAACAGATAAGTATAGTCGGATCCTATCATTTAAACGTAGCGTTACACCAAAAGTTCCCAGCTTTTCACAGATTTCAACAGCAAACAGATACATAATTTCATATTATCAAAATAATTAAGGCCTTTAAGCGACTTGGTATACCGCGCGCCCCTCTTCTCCCCTAAAAACTTTGGAGATTGCGATTGGGGTGATCTTCCGACCAACGGCGCCCTTTCCTTAGGCGTCAGAGCTTAATGTCGGAATAGATGGCGTCCGGTTTACTTTTGGTGGTGCTCTTCCTCTTCCGTTTCGGAGTTTCTGGTGGCTCTGCTTGAGGACGGTGGAGCAGCAGCCGATACCGAATATGTAAATCATTGGGACCCTAGGGTTTGTCTCGATTGTTGAGAGTGCTCGTTTGACGGAGATGGTGGTTCTCCCGGTGACGATTCCTTTCCGGCGTGATTGCTTCTTGACCCGTGCGTAGGAGGAGGAGCATGTGATTGCTCCGGCTTGTGAGACGGTGGAGACCCTTCGCAGTCAACAGTGGAAGAGTACGGGAGTCGGGTGTTCTTTATGGCTCCGGCGTTATGTGGCCGCGGAACCCCTCCGATGCGGCTAAGCTTTGACTGTACACTGAGCAGCTTGTTAAAACATTAAGAAATGAGTGAGACTTGATGCTAACATAACCTGAGTTCAAACCACTGGTAATAATCCAGACGGCGGTCTTGCCTTTAGAGTTGATCACAATCGCGGAGGACAGCGTTTTTCATGATCGGTTTCCTCGTCACCGCGGAAGAAGCAGGGGTCTTGCCGGTTGCCTTGTGATCGCTGGGAACTTGAGATTTAACAGTGGATTTCATCGTGATGGATTGTCGAGAGAGTTTTATGAAGTTCGATGGAGACAAAAGAAAAAATAAGAGTTGTATAAATAGATAGATAGAGAGGAAGGTGAAAAGAATCCATTGATGAAATTAAACAGAGCTTTTATTACAGCAAATAATGGAGGAGAAGATCGATTGATTGAAGAACCGAAATGGAGAGGGGGAGACGAAGAGACCGAAGTTGAATCAGAGACAGAACCGTGACTTATTAGTTAGGATAGGTATAAGGTGGGCTCTGTTGGGCCAACAAAAAAAACACTAAGAATCTGCCTTGCACATCCGCAGACCCAAACGGTTAGCTCTTAAAATTCATGTCGATGTGGCATGACGTGTCAAAAAGCTCAAATATTACTGGTTGAATTTTTTTGTCGACGTGGACAGTCTCTTGATGCTTGTTATTCTCCTTTTAGTATAGGTTAGATACTATATATGAAAATAATGTGACAAAACAGATACATAAACTCTAATAATACTCGATAATTAATAATTTTCCTTAATCTTAAATTGGATCGGGTAAAAAGAAATATAATTCGATAGATAATAAAATAATAATATTTTGAAAAACTCCTAAATAAATATACAATCCAATTAAAATCATAAATTATAATATCGTATATATAAATTTCATCTCTCATCTTATTTATAAAATATATATGTATAAACATTAACCAATACATAATATCATAAAATATTCTTTAAATTTTTATACACTAAAATATTTTTTAAAAATATAAATCTAGAAAAGGAGATTCTCTTTAAATTAATAACTTTATAAATAAATAAATTATTGAAGTCACAACATTATTAATTTATAGATTTTTTACTGTATGTCAAAGATTGAATTTTCATATATTTTAATTAAAATTCTTTGATTTTTAGATTCATATTATTAAGTTGCACACAAAAGAGTCGATATATAAACCAGTCTAATAACTTGTTTGGTTGATGTTTAAGTTGTTCTTGGCCCAAAGAGATAAAGAAACAAAACCGGGATCTAATTCAACGAACTCCCCTAAATAGCGAGGACCAATAATGCAAATAAAATTCTATTATTAATCCCAAAAGAAAACTCTATTTGCAAATCAACCCTTATTAATAACACCTCATTCTCTTCTAGGGCCGCTCTCACTCCGGTCTCACGCGAGTTCTCGCCGCCAAACACAAAATAACCCTAATAAACCCTAGATCGCGATCGGAATCCGCAGCTCCTCGTCGGCGAAGACAAGCTAATCATCTCAGGTACTCTACAGGTCCTATTTTCCGTGTGAATTAAACGGATCCGTTTCATGATTCTCGTTCTATCCATAAGATTCGATTGTTTCGTTTCGTTTCATCTCTCGCTGATTCTCGGATCTAACCCTAGAATATTCCCTCAACCTAATCGAATCTCGCTTATACATATATTCAGGTGACGATTCGAATCCATGGCGGAGCATTTAGCTTCAATCTTCGGCACCGAGAAGGACAGAGTGAACTGCCCCTTCTACTTCAAGATCGGAGCCTGCCGCCACGGCGACCGCTGCTCCCGCCTCCACAACCGCCCCACGATCTCCCCCACACTCCTCCTCTCCAACATGTACCAACGCCCCGACATGATCACCCCGGGGGTCGACCCCCAGGGGCAGCCCCTGGACCCGAGCAAGATCCAGGCCCATTTCGAGGATTTCTACGAGGACATATTCGAGGAGCTCGACAAGTTTGGGGAGATGGAGAGCCTCAACGTTTGCGACAATCTTGCTGACCACATGATAGGCAATGTGTATGTCCTCTTCAAGGAAGAGGACCAGGCCGCCGCGGCGTTGAAGGCCCTTCAGGGGAGGTTTTATTCGGGCCGGCCCATTATCGCTGATTTTTCGCCAGTGACGGATTTTAGGGAGGCGACTTGCAGGCAGTATGAGGAGGATAACTGTAACCGTGGAGGGTATTGTAACTTTATGCACGTGAAGCAGATTTCGAGGGAGCTTAGGAGGAAGTTGTTTGGGAGGTATCGGAGGTCGTATAGGCGTGGGAGTAGGAGTAGGAGCAGGAGCAGGAGTGTGAGCCCGAGGAGGAAGAGGGGAGAGAGAGGGGATGTTAGGGAGAGGGAGCGTGGTGAGCGTGGTGATAGGAATGGGAGAAGGAGCAGTGATAGGGAGAGGCATGAGAGGGACGGTGGTGGGAGGAGGAGACATGGTGGTGGTAGCCCGAGACGGAGCAGGAGTCCTCCTGTTGTGAGAGAAGGTAGCGAGGAGAGGAGGGCGAGGATTGAGCAGTGGAACCGTGAACGAGATGAGGGTGTTTAAAATGTTTTTTATTGGCTGATTTGATTTGTCTCGTAATGGATATTTATTTGGTGTTTTTCGTTTTTTAGAACTTGAGAGTGGGATGAGACTTGGCTTCTTTAGATAATGAAGTAAGGTGAACTGTTTTTTTCTTTCTTGTTTAGAAACTAGTTCGTATTGTGTGAAATGGATCCTTTGGTAGTTTTGTTGTTGTTCTTCATGATTGCCTTTTTTAAGGTTTAGCTTACTGTCATGTCTGTAGAACTTTGTCCCAGTTGATTGGATTGAGAAGTTTAGTTTATAGGCAGTTTCATCAACTTTTATGTTCTACTTCTCATGTTTCTTTTGGATAACATGCATCAATAACAGGCTTTAACATAGCTCAGACTGGTTTAGAGGTCATATTACTGTTTTGTTTAAGTTCAAAATTCAAAGTGATTAAGCGTGTCAGGACGACATCTTGAGATACTAGTACTGATGTATTATACCCACTTAGAGCATCCAGAACTTGGTGTCATCTAGATTCAGCTTAAGCTATCTGCAAAGATAATCCTCCAAACGCCTTGCATTGCATATATCAACAAATTCGTACAAACTCAGTTTCTGGATTCAGAGAATTTTGTACAGAACTTCTGAAACAATCTCACTTAGATTTTTGACTCTTCAAAATAATATGTAAAAAGATTTTGAATGTGTATTTGGAAGTTCGCTCTGAAGATATGTTAATTTCGTTAGTTTAATAACAATCGAGTTCTTCAAAGATAAATTTATTTATCAGTCTATATTTATTAATATGTAAAAAAAATATAAGAATTGGTGCACCTTTTCTTTATGAAGATGTAAAATGACCTGACCATCTGAATATAAACGTTCAATTTTTTTTTAGTTAATATATTGTTTAAGCTAAAGAAGAAGATGGTTATATGATTTGTAGAAGCTTTTAAAGTTTGAGATATTTATCTTGGTAGCCACAGTCAACAGCACATACCCACCCACGTTAGGATATATATAGCAGAAGCATAATTAAATATGGTAACGAATAAAAACATAGTTTTTTTTGGTAACGATTCATCACAAAAATAAAAGTATTAAATAAAAACATAGTTTTTTTTTGGTAACGAATAAAAACATAGTTTTTTTGGTTACGAATAAAAACATAGTTTATAACTTTGATATCATTCAATAAAGTTTTAGTCGAGAAAAAACAAAATAAATAAAAACATAGTTTATAAATAATTCAATAGCACAAAATGGTAAATACTCTTGAAACATAATGACATAGTTTATAAAAACATAGTTTTTCTTTTCTTTTTTTGTGACGAATAAAAACATAGTTTATAACTTTGATATCATTCAATAAAGTTTTAGTCGAGAAAAAAAATAATAAATAAAAACATAGTTTATAAATAATTCAATAGCACATAATGGTAAATACTCTTGAAACAAAATGAGAAAAACCTTCTACATGTTCAAAACCGCTATTGGGTGCAACAAGAAGCACGAGCTTCTGATGATCAGTGATGAATAAGTTTCCCTTATGGCTGAAAGTTGCCACTACTCATCATAGCACAAAACTCCTCATAGTCTATTTTTCCGTCCTGCACAGAACTCATTACAAGACTCAGAACCGGTTTGGATGTTAAAACCGGGACAAAACAGGATAAAGTAGAGTGTGTGATATTTACATTATTGTTATCGATGTCTGATATTATTTCTTTGGCACAAGCTTCATCTCCCATGCCATGGTTCTTCATGGCTATCTCCAATTCATCCTTGGTTATGTACCTATCACACAATTACAAACAGACCAATATACATTGATGTTTTGACATTCTATTTCTCTACATTTCTTACAACTCTTCATTTAACTTACCCGCTGCTGTCTTTATCAAAGTGTAGGAATGCTTTGTGCAACTGCTCATCTCGTATCAGCCTGTGTCTATGCATCGTCACTGTGATAAACTCCTTGTAGTCTATAGTTCCATTACCATCCACATCAGCCTGGCAAAAGAAACATATACATCATTATGTGTTTTGGATTCTCACTTTATGAGATCAACAAAAGAGAGATGGTTTATGAGTAGTTACGGCTTCCATCAGTTGCTTAACTTCAGCTTCAGGGAGTTTATAGCCATGTGTGTTCAGCCCAGTTTTGAGTTCTTCATAAGTGATTGACCCGCTTTTGTCGGTGTCCATACTCTCAAACAAGGTCTTAAGACCTCTGATTTCCTCTTCTGATAGACCCTCTGCGATAACCTGCAAACCAAACGCACAAATAACATTCTTAAGTTTTAAGGTAACAAGTGAGATAGCAAAAGACAAAACAGAGGAGATGGCAGCACAACTGATAATGCATAAGACTTTAGCTACTTTCTTTTTACCTTAAGAGCTAGCTTATTAAGCTTGTTCATAGCTCGGAATTGCTTCAAACGGGTCAAAACAATGCCATCAATAGGCTTATCCGAAGCCTCACGCACGATCCAAGGATGGTCTGTAAACCAGAAAAGGATAGCTAGTTAGAGACAACCATAAACTCACACTAACATTCCAGACAGAACACGATAAGGACTTCAAGATTCACATAGTGTAGTAATAAGGCCTAAGCAATGGTCTATAAGCTCACTCTAATATCAAAATCTCAAACAGAGAGGCTTACCAAGAACATTTGCAGCAGAGATTCGTTCCTTTGGTGTCTTGTTGAGCATACTCTTGATAAGGTATTTGGCACCCGAAGAGATTGAAGGCCAAGGTTGTCTATCAAAATCAATTCTTCCTTCCATAATCTCATCATCTAGATAATCACAAAACAATCTAAGATTAAAACCACCCACCAAGAAAAGGAAGAACAAATCAAAGTCATTTATTTATTATTTTATAGCTTAATCTCCTTTACCATTTTTAAATGGAGAGTTTCCACTGAGTAAGATGTACAATATAACACCTGCACTCCAAATGTCTATTTCTTTCCCATAGCTTTCTCCACTTAACACTTCAGGAGCAATGTAGTAAAGACTGCCGAATCTCTCCTTCAATTCTACTCCTGTACTTGTTGAAAACACACAAGACACTCTTAAGTATCAAACTATCTACAAATGGTATAGATCCACAATTATGATGATTCAACTGGCTCTCTCACCTTCTTTGATAAAAACAGAACAACCGAAATCGATTGCTTTGAGCTCAGCACTCTCTTTATCTTCACTGGAGAACAAGAAGTTCTCTGGCTTGAGATCTCGATGAACCACATTCATAGAATGACAAATCTGGACAGCGTTCATAACCGACTTGAAGATTCCAGCAGCATCTTTCTCTGAGTAATAGCCATGATCAACGATCCTCTTGAATAACTCACCACCACTGCACAGCTCCATCACGATGTGCACGCACTTCTTGTCCTCGTAAGAAGCATGAAACCGTACAATGTTGGGAACTCCTGAAAGAGTTTCCATGATCTCAATCTCTCTCTTCACGGCTTCTTGACTTGTTCGACTCCCCTTGGGGATGGATTTGCAGGCGAAAATTTCGCCTGTGGAGATCTCTTTGCACTTGTAAGTCTTGGCGAACCCACCTTCGCCCAGTTTTTCACCGAGTTTGTAAAGCTTGTCGAATTTTACCAATGGCTTCCCAAGTATCGTCATTGGCTCTCGTTCAGCGACGAGATCGGATGCTGGTGGGTTTTTACTAAAGAAACAACCCATTGGTTTGTTGAGAGGGGAGATTTTTGGGTGTTAAAGATGATGTAAGAAATATCTGAGAAGATGAACTAAGTTTTGACTTTTGAAGATGGCAAGACAAGTCTTTGGTCTTTGTTTTTTCTTTTTTTTTGTCAAAGCTTTATTGTAACGACCAAATTTTTTGTAAAACCAAGAGCTGGTTTATTTGATTATTTATTAAACCAAACCTTTATCTGAACCGGTGGTGTTGGTTTAATTATTTAACCAATAGCTTCTAAAGGATGCCGTCAACATCATCGTGGAGAGAGGGAGAGAGCTCAGCCGCCATTCTTCATCGCTATCTTCTTCTTCATATTAGCCACCTCTCACCATCTTCAAGTTATTCTCTCATCATGTTGTTTCATGATGTTCCCTTGATATGGAGTATCGCCGTATCACCTCCGGTCGTCACCACCGTTGCGCATGTGAACTGATCACCACCGTCCACATGAGTTACCACCGGAGTCGTCACAGCCTTCCCGTAAGAGATCCATCGCTATGAGCCGTCAGTCACAGTAGATAGAGCCAGCACCGTTGGAGTGTAAGATCCATTCTCGTGATCCCAAGCCATGATAGTTAAGTGGTCACTTCTCTATTTCTTGTGCTGCAAGTAACCTATGTAACACAAACTCTTATCGTGCCTTGCATGTATTTGCATGTGTGTAACTTCTCCATCACGTGCAAAAAAAAAGATGTAAGAAGAGTTATGGAACACGTTTCATTCAAGACCATTAATATCATAAAGTAATTTTCTAGTCGTGAAAGCCGAGCTTTATTGGACGAGGTGTATCAGCTCCCAAGAATTTGTTGGATTTCGAGGATCTATTCCCGAACTTCCCGAACTTCTGGTTTAGGATTTTGAATAAGTATAATTTATTTCTAATATTATAAAAAAACATTCAAGTTATGAAAGAAGATTTCGTCGGTACTTTGTCGAAATAAGCTATTTTTGATGAATTTTCTTTCATTTGGTCAGAAAAAAAAATCGTTAGAATTTTATCGGAATAACTGAAATTTCTGTCGGAATATTCTGATGGATGATTTCCGTCAAATTTTTTGTAAAATAATTAAAAAACAAAAAAAACAGTTATTTGAAATATTATAATTAATTACTTAAATTCTCCTATTGAATTCACAATTTTTATAATAAATATATTATTTATATATAAATAAAATAAAAACTAAATTTTGAAAAGAGATTTTATAATATAATTATTTTAAAACGTTTTGAGAAATTAAAAAAACATAAAAATTATATGAATCATAACAAACTTAATTTTTTTTATAAAACCTATTTTTTTTTTGTAAAAGCTTTAAAACATTTAATAAAATCAAAAAAATATTTTAAAACTGAAAAATCAAAGAAAATTCTGAAAGTTTTTTTAAAAACGTTTATATAATATAATTATTTTAAAAATGTCTTGATAGATTTTAAAAAACAGTAAAATGTTATAGAATAATAACAAACTTAAAAACTTTTTATAGAACCTAAAATATGTTCATAAAAGCTTTAAAATATTTTATAAACCATAAAAACGTTTGAAACAATTAATAGAAAAACCTGCGACAATCTCGCTGACCACATGATAGGCAATGTGTACGTCCTCTTCGAGGAAGAGGACCAGGCCGCCGCGGCGTTAAAGGCCTTGCAGGGGAGGTTCTATTCGGGCCGGCCCATTATTGCTGATTTTTCGCCTGTGAAGGATCTTAGGGAGGCGACTTGCAGGCAGTATGAGGAGGTATTGTAACTTTATGCACGTGAAGCAGATTTCTAGGGAGCTAGGAGGAAGCTGTTTGGGAGGTATCGGAGGTCGTATAGGCGTGGGAGTAGGAGTAGGAGCAGGAGCAGGAGTGTTAGCCCGAGGAGGAAGAGGGTAGAGAGAGGGGATGTTAGGGAGAGGGACCGTGGTGAGCGTGGTGATAGGAATGGGAGAAGGAGCAGTGATAGGGAGAGGCATGAGAGGGACGGTGGTGGTGGGAGGAGGAGACATGGTGGTGGTAGCCCGAGACGGAGCAGGAGTCCTCCTGTTGTGAGAGAAGGTAGTGAGGAGAGGAGGGCGAGGATTGAGCAGTGGAACCGTGAACGAGATGAGGGAGTTTAAAGGGTTTTTATTGGCTGATTTGATTGTGTCTCGTAATGGATATTTATTTGGTGTTTTTCGTTTTTTAGAACTTGAGAGTGGCATGAGACTTGGCTTCCTTAGATGATGAAGTAAGGTGAACTCTTTTTTTTTCTTGTTTAGAAACTAGTTCGTATCGTGTGAAATGGATCCTTTGGTAGTTTTGTTGTTGTTCTTCATGATTTGCCCGGTTAAAATTATCTTGCAAGGTTTTAACATAGTATCATTTCTGTAGAACGTTGTCCCAGTTTATTGGATTGAGAAGTTTAGTTTATAGGCAGTTTCATCAACTTTTATGTTCCACTTCTCATGTTTCATTTGGCACTGGTTTAGAGGTCATATTGTAGGTACTGTTTTGTTTAAAAGTTCAAAATTCAAAGTGATTAAGCGTGTCAGCACGACATCTTGAGATACTAGTACTGATTTTTTATACCTTAGACCAGGCGCATCGCCGGTTTTAAAGGAGTTCATGGCTCAGTTTCATAGGATTAAAAAGAAAAAAATAAATAGAAAATGGATTAATTTCTGTGAACCGCCTCTTGCAGGTGACCTCCTACGATGCGGTTCACACCAGGTGTCAAGCAGAAACTCTTCATCGTCTTTCCCAAACTCCTCCATTTTGCACCCTGTAAATCAATCATCGTCGTCTCTACCAAACCCTAAATCTCGATCTCTCCTCGCAAACCCCTCAATTTCACTACTTTCATGCGTCTCCTCAGATATCCCAATTCCTCTGATTCGTTAAAGGAGAGACGGATGCAGCAGAGACATCCAGTAGTCATGGCTGTACAAGTTCTTTTTCTTCTTTCTCTGTCTCTTTGCAGAAAGTCCGTTGATTTCGACGGATCTCGAAGTTCCCAAAAGCATTCAGGTTCGTATCCAAACACTGATTTCTGCTGTTTTGAGATGATTCGAGTAGAATATTTCCAGATTCGTAGTGCTTGAGTGAGAGTTTGTGGAAATTGATTGTTCTTCTAATGATTACTCTGTTGAGATTGTTAGTGGATGAGTGAGTGATCGTTGTTTTTAACTCTGTTTTTTTCTAAAGTATATGTTCTTACGTTGTGTCTTATAGTGAAATAACATCTGCTTTCTTTTTTGGCTCTTTAGGTTGAGAGCCAATAAGATCCATGAGCTCTAACGGAGATCAGAACCAAGATGCTGCTGCTGAATTTAATGGTTTTGGATGCTGAAAGCAAAGGTTCAACTGAGCCATATCTTTTACTTCATTGAAACCATCTTTCCCGTTTTGCAAATTAATGCTGCGAGGAGGTGTGGTTATGGATGTGTGCAGGTTTTCATTTTGACACAGAAGAAGGGAACAAATTGCTTCCTGGATTCCTTGATTCAATCTTAGGTATTCAAGCTGGCGAATCAAAGTCATTCTCGCTTGTGTTTCCTGATTCATGGAAGCAAGAGAACCTCCATGGCCGACGTGCTCAGTTCACTGTGAGTTCTTCTGCATATATACAAGACCATGAAAGAGATCATACGTGGATAAGCTAAACCTTTGTCTGTTTACTTCAGGTTGATTGTAAGGAACTATTCTACAGAGATTTACCAACGTTGGATGATTCACTTGCTGATAAGTTGCTCTCTGGATGCACCACTTTGAAAGAGGTAATGAAGTCAACAAGTGTTACAAGAAGAGTTGTCTTCTCTTACCGTAACTCTCTAATGAAACAGGTTGAAGAAACCCTGACGAAAAGATGCCAAGAGATGGAGGAGGAAGCCAAGGAGCAAGCAACAGACAACGCCATCCTTGAACAGATACGAAAGGTCAGATTCATTTTCATTCCATAAAGCTTTTTGAAGCAGTAACATTGCTGATCTGTGATTGAAAACGTTGGTCTTCTTTTTTATTGTTTAGATGTTTGAAGTAGAGATTCCTCAATCTTTATTTGAGTAACAAGGAAGACAGTTTTATGGAGCTAGGCTTCTTGAGATTCAGGCAAGCACTTCTTTTTTTTTCAGATCAGAACCAAGATGGTCAACTATAACCATCTGAATTTAATGGTTTCTGCAGCTTCGGTGTTGTTGTTAGCCAAGAAAGCTGCACAAGATTTCGTTCCAGGCTGTTCGTAGTATCTAATCTGTAACAAACATATAAATAGTAGAGTAATTTCTAATAACTGAATTTTTCTTTATGAGCACTACATGCTAATGTAATACCTCTGTATCTCAAGTTTCTACATTTTTAACTAAGAGTATAAACTCACTGAGTAGTCAAGTTCTCGGTCCACATAGACGGGTTGTTATCTTTGTTTGGACCAGGAAAAGTATCACCGCAATGTCTTCCGTTGCAAGCATTGATCTGTTTCAATGTTTTTTCAAATCCTTAAAAATACTTTCTTCCATTTCAGACAAAACACAACGTAGACATTATAATAACATTACCATAGGATCAGGAGCATCGTTCTGCTTGCACATGACCCATGGGATACCAAGATTCATTGACTCGGCCAACTTTGATCCCCATTTAATGTAGTTCATATTCATTACATCTGCAATTCATATTCATTACATCGCGAGCTTCATCGTTTGAAAGCTGATTTAGTTAAAACTGTACGACAAAAGTTTGGTAATGTAGATAAATAATTTTTGTATGTTCATGAATTTTTAATGTATTGAATAAAAACTTTTTTTAAAAAAATTATCTATGTAATGAATTCTCAATGTATTAAATAAAAACATTTTAAAAAAAATTAAAATAATGTATTTTATTAATGTATTCTCAATATATTGAAAACTTAAAAAATAACAAAAAATAATTTCTAATTTTTTTAAAAATTAATATTATTATTTTATTTCTATAAACTTCTTCTTCGGGTTCACTAATGCAGAAAATAACAAATACAGGTTCATAACTGTTCATGATCCCACAAAAAAATATTAAAAAAATATTAACTGTTCATGCCCTTAGAGCATCCAGAACTTGGTGTTATCTAGATTCAGCTTAAGCTATCTGCAAAGATAATCCTCCAAACGCCTTGCATATGTCAACAAATTCGTACTAACTCAGTTTCTGGTACTTTTTTTTTAGATTCAGAGAGTTTTGTACAGAACTTGTAAAACAACCTCACTTAGATTTTTTGACTCTTCTCCATAAACAACGCTTTCTCCTAATCAGCGAGAGAGACGCAGATAAAACTTGGGATTCGCTGAACTTGATAAAATCTTAAACCAGGCGGTGTTAAAGAGGTTTATCTCTCACTGTTATTTTGCATTTGAGTTTCATCAATAAAGCCATGTTGAACTAATTCTGAAAACATATTTGGGGTTGTGCCTTTTTAAAAGATTTTAAAATGTTTGAATTTATCCACGAGTTGATCATACATGACGATCTGCATCATTAAAGGAAAAATACTTGTGTTCACCCATGAGTTGTGCCATCCTATTGGTATCCGGATTACCAATATTAAAAAAAATATTTAATTTTCGTAATTAAATAATATTTTTTATTTATTTTGAAACATAATTTTATTTTCAAAAATTATAGTTATTTGGTTTCCTTATTTAAAGGATACTAAATCTAAATATCTAAATCCTATTAGTTGGTGAACCTCTTCACCTAGGGTGAACCCAAATATTTTTCAAATCCCTCACATCTGCGGCACAAGCCTAACATCACACGTATACTAAAACAAGAAAGCCAACAAACCCGGCCAAACACGTGTCAAAAGACAACAACATATTGTCAAGCACAAATTGTTGTCTACCGCTCGCTCCACCTTCAAGTCAGCACACATCCTCTACTCTAAAATCCCTACACACAAACACCTACAGAATTCACACAAACACAGTAAAACCAGATATAGATATTTGGAACAAACCAAATATACAAAACCCTAATAGTATTAAGTAAAGTAGTATTAGCAAACAAATATCAACCCAAAATAAGAATCTTATAGTCTAGAGAATAAAAATACAATAAAATTAACAAAAAAAAGTCTAAATACATAGAATTTTCAGCCGTCACCACCATCACCGCGCGCCGCTGTCACTACCTCCTACACCATGACCATCTCCATCCCAACCAACTCCTCCACCTCTATCTCCTCTGCCTCACGACTACCTCCGCCTCCTCCACCACTACCACCCGTGGTTACGTCCCATGACGACCAACATGGCTCCATAATAAGCAGCACAAGATAAACAACCAATAGAATAAAGCAAATAATAATGATAGGGTCGATCATAACTCTAAAACAGAAAACAAGAATAAGTTTGAGCAGAACGAAAAACAAATAATAAGAACGCAGAATGTGTTTTCTTTCATAACCAAAACAATCATATCCCTTATTTGTAGTTGTTATCTATTTTCC
>OVBX01003758.1:0-16046 GCA_900406325.1 Erucastrum elatum | reverse complement strand
TGAATAGTAATGACAAAAATAAAGAGGTTGAATTTAAGTTTGACTTGAATTTGTAGGTTGGTCTTGAAAAAACCCCAAAAATTATTATCTATTTTTTCTATGAATTTTTTTAAAAATAATAATTTGTATTCATAATATTTTTAGTTTCTTTTATATATCTACAAATTTTAGAAATGTTGTTTAGTTTTACCTTTTAATAACTATAAAATTTTCATATATATTTTAAATTAATTTTATACAAATTTATTTAATATATTTTATCCAAAAGAAAGAAATAAAAATATATCTAAGATTGTGATTTTAAAAATATATACATATCTATTTTAACAAAATTTTAAATAAAAAAAATATTTAATCTATCTTAATTTTATGTTCAAAAAAATCAAAATTTATTTTAAAATACTGTTAAGATGAATCAAAATTTAAAATAATGAAAAAAAAAATTAATTTAAAATTTTAATTGCTGTATTTAGTGTGAGAAAAAAAAAACACCTAGTATATTTGTAAATTGTAAGTGACTCCTTTACCTAACGATGCTCTTCCTCTTCGCCCCTGTGTCAATTGGTGATCACAGTTTTCAACTCTAAATCCATGGCGACTCANCCATGGCGACTCCTTTTCTCCGGACTCTCTTCCTCATCTCCCTTATCTTCTTCCTCCAATCCCACGGAGAAGAAGAAGAAGACACCCCCATCACTCGATTCCAGCAATACCTTCGATTCAAAACTGCTCATCCAAACCCAAACTACACCGCACCCATCTCTTTCCTCGTTCACCAAGCCCGATCCATCGGTCTAACAACCCGAACCATCAAATACGCCCCTGGCAAGCCAGTTCTTCTCGTAACATGGCTCGGCTCAAACCCCAACCTCCCTTCCATCCTCTTCAACTCCCATCTCGACTCCGTTCCCGCCGAAGCTGAAAAGTGGACTCACCCTCCCTTCTCAGCTCACCGAACCGTCGATGGTCTCATATACGCTCGCGGCGCGCAGGATGATAAGTGCATCGGAGTTCAGTATCTCGAATCAATCAGGAACTTGAAATCGAGAGGCTTCTTTCCTCTCCGGACTGTTCACATCTCCTACGTCCCTGAGGAAGAGATCGGAGGATTCGACGGGATGGCGAAGTTCGCAGCCTCGTCGGATTTCGCGGAGCTGAACGTCGGCTTCGCGATGGACGAAGGGCAGGCGAATCCGGGAGATNACCTTCGATTCAAAACTGCTCATCCAAACCCAAACTACACCGCACCCATCTCTTTCCTCGTTGACCAAGCCGGATCCATCGGTCTAACAACCCGAACCATCGAATACTCCCCTGGCAAGCCAGTTCTCCTCGTAACATGGCTCGGCTCAAACCCCAACCTCCCTTCCATCCTCTTCAACTCCCATCTCGACTCTGTTCCCGCCGAAGCTGACAAATGGACTCACCCTCCCTTCTCAGCTCACCGAAACGTCGATGGTCTCATATACGCTCGCGGCGCGCAGGATGATAAGTGTATCGGAGTTCAGTATCTCGAATCAATCAGGAACTTGAAATCGAGAAGCTTCTCTCCTCTCCGCACTGTTCACATCTCTTACGTCCCTGAAGAGGAGATCGGAGGATTCGACGGGATGGCGAAGTTCGCAGCCTCGTCGGATTTCGCAGAGCTGAACGTCGGCTTCGCGATGGACGAAGGGCAGGCGAATCCGGGAGACGAGTTTAGGGTTTTCTTCGCTGATCGGACTCCGTGGGAGCTCGTGATTAAAGCTGAAGGCATCCCGGGGCATGGTGCTAAGCTTTACGACAACGGAGCTATGGAGAATCTGATGAAGAGTGTTGAGTTGATCTCCAAGTTCAGGGAGTCGCAGTTCGATTTCGTCAAAGCTGGGAAAGCTGCGAATTCGGAAGTTATCTCTGTGAATCCGGTTTATCTCAAAGCAGGAACTCCGTCCAACACTGTAAGCTGATGATTTTGCTTAGAGTTTATCTCATTTTTTTGAGACGGTTTGAAAGAGTTTTTTTGTTTGTGTTTTTTTAGGGATTTGTGATGAATATGCAGCCTTCAGAGGCAGAAGCTGGGTATGATCTAAGGTTGCCTCCAATGTCTGATCCTGATGTTATGAAGAAAAGAATTGCTGAGGAATGGGCTCCTTCTATTAGGAACATGACCTACACGGTAATTATGAATTTCAATATTTCTTAGCTTTTGATTTCATCGTTAATAGAATATATATTTTGGATGCACCACTCGACTTTTGTGTAACTCCTCTGAATTGTTGGTTGGCTTCTTTCTTATAGAGCTTCCACATTAGTTATGAATACCTTAAATAGTTATCTCTTTTGTTGATCAAGAATGTTATGTATAACTAAACATCTGTATTAGTTACTTGACGTACTTTAATTCAACTATACCACGATATGAGATGTCCTAAGCAAAGCTTAATTGAAACAGAGACTCGATTAGGCTTTTGACTAACTCTGAATTGTTGGTTAAAATTGTTTTGCTTCTTTCTTTTGGAGCTTCCACATTAGTTTTTTGAAAATGAGGATTCCAGATGATAGATACCTGAATAATTATCTCTCTAGGTGATTAAGAAAGATTTATTTTATCAAACCTCTGTTTTAGTTGCTTTAATACAAGAATTTGAGATTTCCTTAGCATATCTTTATTAAATCTGCAGCTACAAAGTTTGGCAATATATGTGCTCTCATCTATGATGTTACAAATGTTTTAGGATTTTGTTTAAGGGAGATTGATTATGCCGTATAGTGTTTACCTTTTTCAATTTGATCAAATGTTATCAGAGGAAACTAAGTGAACAAAACTAACTTTACCATTTCTTCTACCAGATAAAAGAGAAAGGGAAGTTAAGAGACCATTTAGGACGACCGATAATGACAGCAACTAATGGTTCGAATCCTTGGTGGTCTGTCTTCAAGCAAGCTGTTGAAGCAACTGGAGGGAAACTCGCAAAACCTGAAATCTTGGCTTCAACCACAGATGCACGCTATATTCGCACTTTGGGAATTCCACTTCTGGGTTTCTCTCCAATGATCAACACTCCTATCTTATTGCATGACCATAACGAGGTATTGGAACGATGATAGTATCTCTTGACATATCTTTGAGTTCCAAATTTTGAATCACAACACTGATTGATATAAACACTTTCTCTGTTACAGTTTCTTAAAGATACTGTGTTCTTGAAAGGAATTGAAGTATATGAATCGGTTATCAGCGCTTTAAGTTCCTTTGAGGGAGTATCTGATCAAGTGATCTGAAAGAATGTTTCTGTGCGAGCAATTGTGACAGGTCGCCTGAAGATGATCAAGCCTCACACATTGCTATGACCAGGAAGTATATGTTGCTGTTTTACTTATTTTCATGTAAAGCTATTGCCATTGACATTCATTCGAGTCATGTGACCCTGCGTGGCTGGTAATAATAATTTGTATGTATCTGACGTTTGATTTGTATTCCTAAAATTTCAAACTCTATAGGAGAAATGTCACTGGTGCTTGGAGCATGAATCCACAAACTGCTGATCTTTGAAGAACTTGATTCCTTTTTTTTGGGGTTAACTGGTAACTATCTAATCCTATCCATCCGAGCCAATAGGAATGAGTATTCTTATGACCAAACAATAACCAGCTTAGGTTTCAAGCAGAGTTTCACGATCCCAACCAACAAGCAACTTGTTGGTAATAAGGGTATAGGATGTTGAAAATATCCAGATGGGACTGGACAAGGTAGGCAAGAATAACATCTGTCCAAATAAGTTGAGAAAGCCGATAAATCTGAAGACTGGTAGTCATATGGAGATATAAACAGACGTGAAGAAAGCATAGTCAGTATTGGTTTTTCTACAAGAACATCTCCAAGACTCCATCCCTATAATTTTTTTAGTTTTAAAACTTTGGAATTACAATTCAATTTTAGAATCCCTAAAATAAATTGTAATTCTGTTTTAGAAATCAAATGTTGAATTTATAAATACATTGATGAGATTTAAAATATCTAAAATAAATCATATCTTAGATTATAAAATCAATCAAAATGTTTAAAATCTACCCCATCTGAAATCTAACAGAATTGATTTCAGAGCTTGACTTTTGTTAAGAGATTTAGCCTTTTATTTTGTGATCCATTATAGACCTCTATGCCTGGCAACCCAAACTTTAATTTCAGCTCCTACCACTTGGAGAAATGAACTAGTCCTATTTGATTATTTGACATTACGTTTTGCAGTTCCACTAGCTTCTAGACTGCAACTTACCTCTCGGTAAATTTACAGTGCATGTTGATCTCTTGTTAAAGTCTCTCAACAACCACCACCCAGTCCTTTTTTCCCCTTCTAGGAAATTTCTCAAATCTTCAAGATATCAAAAAGAGAGGATTTGATTCTGTCATGTCACAATCCACACGTGCATTTGCCTCTACACCATCCAACACACTCTTTAATCCTTGATGAAACTTCTCCGTACATTCCTTTAAATCTATACCACTTGATTTTCTCCACATTTATATAAATTTGAACACAAAACAAGAGTCTTAGTAATTAATCACGACCCTACTATCTCTCTGGCTTAGCCGGTATCCATTAAATGTTGATTATTTTTCTATCCTACAAGCTTTGTTTTAACTCTTATATTATTATTGAAAAAAGGTTGATTGATTGATGAGAGAGGTACGGAAGGTCATACATTGAGTACGGTGCCAGTTAAGATTGTCGAGATACGAATAGGATAGTTTTTTTTGGAAAGTACATGCATTATATGAGAAAGAAGGATGAATCTTCATTTATGATTCCATTTGTCTATTTCTTCAGGTGGGGATCACGCAGTAGTCAGTACTCTTCTTCGTTAGGTAGCCAGTTTCTTAAGAATGGCCATTGCTTAATTACTCCTCTATGCCCTCTCCGACTTTACCCCCATTCACTAAAAGCCTATAACAAGTTATCTTCAAAGACCGCGAGAGAGATCCAAATCTTCAAATCTCTCCGGTCGATTCATCTGCTTACCGAGTTTCTAACATGTTCTATAATTATGATTAGACTACGATCCGTGCAACCGCATGGAGGTTTCGTTCCATTTATACTCCTTCCGTCCTACTTTAAGTGGAANATGATTAGACTACGATCCGTGCAACCGCATGGAGGTTTCGTTCCATTTATACTCCTTCCGTCGGAGTTTAAATAATTTTTTTTTGTCATAAAATAATTGGTTTTTTCACTAATATAGATAAAATTTAATATCATTTGATTTTTGTGATCAATTATAAGATGTTATATATTTTTTATTGGTTGAACTAGGTTCATTTGATGAATTTTTTATGTTACCAAGATAAATTAAAAATATGTGTTTTCTTAATTCATGTGCAAAAACCTTAAACTCCACTTATATTTGGACAGAGGGAGTATTAGATATTTGTTTTACATCATCATTGGTGGTATATATTGACGTTAATTATATATTTAAATATTTATATAATTTTTTAAATATAATATGTTATAGTTTATATTATGTAATTAAAAAATTGTTTCAAACGGTCACATATATTTACTATATTAAATCTGTAATATTATTATTAAGTTAATGATTCAAAATATACATGGGACAACATATTTAAAATTTATTTGTATTTAATTTGTGTTAAATTCTTACATCCACTTCAAATTTTGGATTACATTTTAGCATTTTTTATGTGTATTCATTTTAGATAATATATTGTTATATAGGTAAATATAAGATTTGTTTATTTGTAGACATGTATTATATAATTTATTATGTGAAACCCGTTTTACTAACATACTATATTATTTTCACATTAGTATTTATATTTATGAAAATAAATTATATTAATATATCAATTTAATACAATTTTATCATACTTAGTTTAGTATAATAATTATTTTTATTTGAATGATTATGATTATAAAATAAAAAATGTGATAAAATATTTATTTTTCATTTTATAAATGATAATTGAGTATATATTAATGAATAACAATATTTTATTATTAATTACGAAATTAGAGAAAAACATTACATCAAATTTTAAGCAATGTGATCCTGTTAAAATCATTTTCAAAAAAAAATTGTTAGAATTTTTTTTATAAAAGTCTATATATATATATATATATATATATCTAAATAAAAAGATATCAAAAGATATTATGATTAAAGTTGCTGCATAAATATAATGTAAAATTAAAAAATAGGTGTATTTTAAAAAATGAATTTTAGGGGATGGTCCACTTTAAATATCACACATGAAATAAGTCATGAATTCTATTTTAATATAATAGATTTGTGTTTTTAGCAAAAAAAAAAGGTTATCTTCTAATAATATATCTTATTAAAACATAACTACTATATATAGAAATAACAATATTGTACATGGATTTTACAAAACAAAAAAAAAGAGTATTGTACATGGTATATTATGGAATATGGCACATATATTATAAGAAATTAATGGGTTTTCATATAGGGTATTTTTCCATTGTTTGTTGGTCACAAAATATGTAAAATATACTTCATCCATTTATGAATAAGTGTCACTTTGATATTTTTCATACCGATAAAGAAATTGAAAGAAATATATGCAAATTGTTATTAATTACATCTCATTGACCTACAATATTTTAGTAAAAAATTATTTATAAAATCAATGTAGTTTGCAATTTAATTTTCAGCTGAAAGTAAATATAGTTTGCATTGAAATTGTAAAGTGACATTTTTTTGTGTAACAAGAAAAAATGGTTAGAATGACACTTATTATGAAATTGAGGGAGTAATTGAATATATTTATTATAAAAAGCATATCAGCATATTCTTTCAGTTAATTTTATTGTACTTTAAATTTAAATGAATAATTATTTTATCATAAAAACTTTAATTTTAATGTTTATTTTTATATAGTTATAAATTTCATGATTAGTATTAAAATATTTTTATGAATAATATTTTAAGCTATATAATGAAACAATAAAAATTTATATACTATATCTATAATATTATTTGAGAAGTGAATTTTCTTACTTGTCATGTTCTCCATGATTTTAGGTTGAGTCATTAATTTTAATAAACAACTTTTATTATATTGATTAAATTTTTGATATCTTTAATAAGTATAAGTAATTATAAAACTTATTATTTACTGATTAAAAATTAGTATTATAAAAACTATCTCAAAAAATATATGGAAAACGTGTTTGAAAAAAAGAGAAGATAATTCCATGTATTTATTTTGTGTTTATCTACATCTTCACTTATTTTTTTATAGTTACTGGTATATATTCATATAATAATTATATTTATCATTATACTAAAATATTAAAAGTAGTTTTATTATAAATAACAAAAGTAATTTACATTTGTTTGCAAACAAAATATGTGATGGCACCTGTTAACGTGAATTTTTGGTTGTATTTTCATTTTTTATTATTTATCTGCAAGAGTAACATCTGTTTTTATTTAAGTTGAAAAAATTTAATATTTAGTTGTTTCTATTTTCCTAAATATTTTTATTGGGAATGAATTATCAACAAATATCTCTATTTATAAAAATTAAACTTCATTCTATTTACTTTTATTTTTTCATATTTTTATTACTTTGTTTAAATTAAAATTTATTTACAAGAATATTATGTAAGAAGAATGTGATTCCATTTCTCTATAAAATTGTATTTCTAAAATGATTTGTTTTAATAATATTTTTTATGATTTTAAAGTTAAAAGACCATTTGAAAATAGCAAATTATGATTTTATAAGAAGAAATATTAATTTATAAGAAAATAAAAATCCCTATTTTAAAGTAAGAAATAGATTGATGATATATAGCATTTAAAAAGAAAATAAGAACAAATAGGAATCATTCTTATCTTGTTCGTTACATATTATTGGTTTTTCAGCATGGTTGGTCTGTTTGAGTGTTTATTCAGTTATTATAAAGAGTTATTTTACAGTATAATTATACATATATCAATGATATATTTACTTTAATTAATCTAATTTGTAAAGGGGAGAAATTGTCAAAAATACCACAAGTTAAGTAACAATTTTCAAAAATACCCTCAATCAAAAATATATAAACATTTGGGTTTAGACTTTAGTGATTATTGTTTAGGGTTTAGTATTAAGGGGTTGGGTTTGGGTTTATATATGTTTTATAAATATTTTGAAAAAATAGTTTAGTGTTATTTTTGATGGTAAACATGAAAAGTGGTATCACCAAAGTGGTATAAATGAAATTTCCCTAATGTAAGGTTGGATTCGGTTTAATTTTCTTGTGCTTTTGATTTATTTTGAGTTTTTATAGGTCTTGGAAATTCCAAGAATTTAGTTTAATAAGATCACTTTATATTAATAATTATATATTTTATATTTGATTCAATTATTGTTTATAAATTAATATAATAAAAACCTGGTTAAAGATAATAACATATTTTAAAATAAAAAATATTGATGTTGGAGACTAAAAATAATCTTTTAAATTAATAGAAACTAAAAATAAGAAATCGTTAGATTCACAAGATATTATAAATTTAATTTTTTATTCAGAAATTATCTTTAAATTTATAATACTTTTATTAATAAGTAACTGTTAAATAATTTTGCCCGCATGTGCGGGCAAACCACCTAGTATATTTATATTTCAAAAGCATAATTACATTAGTACAATAAATAAATATATTAAAAATTTTATTATACCAACTGTTTAACGAAATTTGAAATAAGATACTTAAATAACTAATGATTCTTCCTAGTATAGTAGTTATTTGTTGACAAAAATACAAAAATTTATATTATATAGTTATACGGTTGATTAGGTTAAATTTAATGATGTTACCATTGCAGTTTTTGCGATTTATTAAAATAAATATGAATTTTGTATTAAAAATATTTACATAAATTATATGAAAAATTAATTTTTTTATCAAACAACTTTAGAACCTAATAATAATTCCGCAATTTCAAACACGCTCATCAAATCTAGTTTTAATGTAAGGATTTTACCCAAAGAGAAATATAAGGTCATTAATAATGTACCCTAAAAAATTTATGAAATTTAAACATTTAAATATTATCTAGGCTAAATGATCAATGAATATTTTCAACTAGGTGGGTTTGCCCACACTTGTGGGCTTAGTATTTTTACAAAATAAAGTTGTAAGTAAATAGATATCAATTTAAAAATCACAACAATAATTTATTTTCTGCTTCTGAAAAAAAATAAAATTAATTAAATTTAAATTTTTATATATGATAAGGTTTTTATTTTATTTTTAAAAGATATCTTTTAACACTTAAAATAAACTTGAAAATAATCATACATACATAAAACTATATATATATATATATATATATATTGAGGTTTATATTTATTTAAAAATATTATGATGTAAAGTATTTGTGGATAACATAAAATAGAATCTTTTTAGATAATAATAATCATCAAATTAATAAATTTATTTTTATTTTATGAGTTATTATATATTAAGGCAGTTATATATTAAAAAATCTAAATTATTTATTAATTAAGGATTATAAAAAAAATAAACGCTCTAACTTTTACGGTGAGAGCAAATAAATCATCACACAATAAGCAAATATTTTTGATTATTTTCAATTTGTTTTGATGATTCATTATATCTTATGTGATATACGTATTAAAACAAATCTCATGTCAACATATAAATAAGATTTTAATATTACTAAAGGAAATATAAAAATTTAATTATGATATTATCCTATAGATTTTTAATTATCATCAATTTAATGATAGATTATCAACTAAATCATTAAAATTATTTGTTAAGATTAATAATTTGGTATTAAATATGATTAATTCTAATTAAGTTTAAAATAATTAATTATGTAAGATAATAAATTAATAACTTAAGTTATGATTTTAATATTTAAATTTATCTCATAACTAATATAAAAATATTTTATAAGAAAATTCTTTTTTCAATTATACATAAAATTTATTAATAGTATTGTTTAAATTTAAAAATTAGGGAATCAGCCAGACGTAATAATAAATCAATAACATAACTAAATATTTAAAAAAAATAAAATTATGATAAAAAAAGAAAAACTAAACTAAAAACATATAAATTTAATATTATTAAAATAAAATTCATTTAAATCATATATAAGATTCATTAAGGATATATTATAGATTAACAAGTTAATGACTTAGTTAAAAACAAATAATAAAACAATGATTTAGCTAAAACCTAATAAAAATATGAAAAATAAAAAAAATATCCTAAAATTATAGTCAATGTGATAAATCACCAAAATCACTTCATAGATAATAGAATAGATTACTAAAATTATTTGTCAAGATTAATAATTTGGTATTAAATATGATTAATTCTAATTACAATTAAAATAATTAGTTATGTAAGATAATAAATGAATAACTTAATTTATGATTTTAATAGTTAAATTTATCTTATAACTAACATATAAATATTTTAAAAGAAAATTCGTTTTTCAATCATACATAAAATTTATTAATAGTATTTTTTTTAATTTAAAAATTAAGGAATCAGCCAGAAGCTAATAATAAATCAATAATATAACTAAATATTTAAAAACAAATAAAATTATGACAAAAAACTAAACTAAAACATGTAAATTTAATATTATTAAAATAAAATTTTTTTAAATCATATATAAGATTTATTAAGAATATATTATAAATTAACAAATTAATGACTTAGTTAAAAAAATAANAACAAATAAAATTATGACAAAAAACTAAACTAAAACATGTAAATTTAATATTATTAAAATAATTTTTTTTTAAATCATATATAAGATTTATTAAGAATATATTATAAATTAACAAATTAATGACTTAGTTAAAAAAAATAGNAAATTAATGACTTAGTTAAAAAAATAAATCAATAATTTAGCGAAAACTTAATAAAAATATCATATTTAAATAAGCAGTTACTGTATGTAGTTACATCTAGAATCGGTCAAATCCACACTAAAAATTAGGCTTGTGGACACCAAGATGATGAATAAAATACTATATTCATGTTATTTTTAACAATTTATTGTTTTAATGTTTAAAATAATGATAATGAGATATACATAATTTTTTTTGCTAAAAAATAAATAAATATAAGTCCAGTGGCGATAGATGTAATATTTTAGGGAAAACTTNTTTTAACAATTTATTGTTTTAATGTTTAAAATAATGATAATGAGATATACATAATTTTTTTTTGCTAAAAAATAAATAAATATAAGTCCAGTGGCGATAGATGTAATATTTTAGGGAAAACTGAGGGCAAATAATATGAGTGATCATGAATTAATAATATTGACTAGATTTTGATCGGTTCTTTAAAAATGCAGATTTGTTTTAGATATATACATAGGTTATTAAATTTAATTTAAGAATATCAACAAATATCAAACCAATTAGGCGTTTGGCATAGTTATCGAAGGATGTTGGTTGAAATACCATTGTTTGAGTATTTTTCTCTATGATATTAGTTTCGATATGCAATTGCTAATATTTTAAGTGCAATAAAGCTCGATCTTTTTAAAATATAAAACTCGACTTTCATAGGCTTTTGAGGATTGGTGTGGAGTTTTGCCTACAACTCTTCTGGTTAACCAAAGCAATCAAGTATATCCAGTTTAGTGTTTTAGGATTATGATTATTCTGCAAATATTATATTCATCTTTAAGCGATTATATTATTAAACCAGTCGAGTATTTTGTTATTCTAGCATTCATCTCACATACAAGTCTAGTTTTTGCATGTGTGAGCAAAGTTTAACTTTAACTCGGATAATCTACCATCTAACTCTGATTTATTTTGGAATATGGTGCCGTTGTCGTCAACGCAAAAATATCTAGGTGTATGTTTTGATTGATAACAGTGCTTATCGGAAAATACAAGAAATATAACTAAGATATGGAAATTTTTAAAATCTGCATAATTGAAATTGTGGAATGATTTTTACAAGATTGGATAAATTTAACAGAATAGCAGACTATAAATTAGATAAAAGAAAATTTCAATACCATTTAATATGTTATAAAA
Organism: Erucastrum elatum; assembly: GCA_900406325.1. Classification (NCBI taxonomy): domain Eukaryota; kingdom Viridiplantae; phylum Streptophyta; class Magnoliopsida; order Brassicales; family Brassicaceae; genus Erucastrum; species Erucastrum elatum. Next base: position 3,984 of record OVBX01003758.1, on the reverse strand, counting down.
AACAATGATTATATCACATGTCGTGAGAAAAATACAGTAAATGTAATATTTTCATTACAAAAACCTTTATAAGATAAACGCAAACACTGGCGTTTACATAGCTGCTAACTAGGACTGATAACAAATACTCCCTCCGTTTCTTAATAAGTGTCATTGCAGAGGAAAATTTTTGTTGCAAAATAAGTATCGTTTTAAGTTTTCGATGCAGAATTTATTGATTTTATTCTGCAGATTATTTTTCTATTGGTTGAAATAGGAGTAAATGTATGGGTAATAGTGTTTTTATATGGAAAACATGCAAAATTAAATGATTTCTTAATCTGCGTGAATAATGTCAGAATGACATTATTCGGAAACAGAGGGAGTACATCAGTAAGTTTTTTTTTCTTAATAGGAGACTATTTAATGTACATACAAAATGGAAGTATAAATTAACGCAGACATAAACAAACAATTGAAGTTAAGCTTACTTTGCCTGCACTTTCCTCTACATTTTCCAACGAACAAATCAGTTGATTCGTTACTTGGTATCTGGAAAAACCTTACCTGCTTTATTATAGTAAAAACAAAACGAAAGGAGCCTGGCAGAACGTGAACACGAATAGCTTAGTTTAATGTTTTATAATTACTCGATACGCGTCTTAAATTCTAGTGCCGACTAATTTTATTTTAACTGCACATTGGTTTTGTAGAAAAAGAGTGTGTATTATTCTAAAGGTTTGATGATTTTACTGGGGTCTTTACTGTATAGTTTATTGTAAATTCTAGTACCCTATTGAATTGTTTAGCTTACAGCCCTGCAGTTTGACAAAGGAATCTGAATAATCTATAATTAATTTAGTAAAAGATATTTTTAACAGAGAGAATTTACGTGTGGGGAGAAGGGGACACAAGGAAGTAGTTCACGCGGTTTTAAAAGCCCATTAAAGACAGAGATGCACCAGCTGTTTTCTCCTCTTGATAATAAACATGACTTCAGCTACTTTAACGTTCAAGATTCTTAATTTTGTTTATAAATTTATAATTTATTATCATGTGATTTATTTAGCATCTCATTTATCGAAATAATTAGGTTTATAACTTTGTATTTTGTTTGTACTTGGAAAATCACATGCTCTTAGCTCCTAGAAGTTGCCTCTCAAAATAGAATCCAATGTATCTAGCTCTTATTATGTTTTACAAATTATCTGTCGTTTCTTGAAATAGATAATTAAGTTTTTGTTTATATTGAGTGTTGATTTTGTGTAATTTTCTTTTGCAGGGTTCGCAAACTTGACCTACTTAGACTTCGAAGAAGTAATTTAATTTGTGGTAAACACTAGCGTAACTAGAGAATTTTAATGGTCAATCAATAAATACGCATTATTGAAAAAATGAGATTCTCTTATTAGTGATATCACTGATATGTGACTGGGTGTTGCATATGGGATTCTGATTAAGGTTAAATCCTTCTATTAAATAAATTGTAAAACACCTGTCTATCACAATTATTTAAAGAAAAAGTACTCATTTCTATGTGTGTGCCCCATGCTACTTTCTTTGACTATGTTCATAGTATTTTATTATTCTCTTACTATTTTTGTTCTTCATATATCATCTATAAATAGAGACGAACTATTCTTCTCTTCCAACTTCCTCAATTTACAATACCCTTAAGTTAGTTACTTACTATCAATGGTGAAAGCTCTTCAAAATACAACAAAGCGAATGTCTTCTCCGTCATCATCATCATCTTCATCTTCATTATCAACATCATCATCCATAAGCAAGAGTAACCTGGCCAAGAAGTACAAAGGAGTGAGAATGAGAAGTTGGGGTTCTTGGGTTTCAGAGATCAGAGCTCCTAATCAAAAGACAAGGATCTGGCTCGGTTCTTACTCAACCGCTGAAGCCGCCGCCCGAGCCTACGATGCTGCGCTTCTCTGTCTCAAAGGATCTTCGGCTAATAACCTAAACTTCCCAGAGATCTCATCTTCTCTCTACAATACCAACAATGGTGACAACAAAAACATCAACATGTCTCCTAAGTACATCCAGAGAGTTGCTGCTGCGGCAGCTAACGCAGATCCTTCTTCCTCATCTGTCTCTACTTCATCTCCTTTGCTTTCTTCATCTCCATCTGAAGATCTCTACGATGTTGTCTCCATGTCTCAGTATGACCAACAAGTAGTCTCCTTGTCTGAATCATCATGGTACAACTGCTTTGATGGTGATGATCAGTTCATGTTGCCGTATTTGACAACACCACTTGCTGATGATTTCTTTGAGGAAGGAGATATCAGATTATGGAATTTTTGTTGATTATGCTTTATTTATATGATCGTACCTTATTTTCTTCAGCCATCAAAAACAAAAGATTATTTATTGTTTTGATATATATCAGTTATGTAACTGATAGATTGTGTTATATCATTTTTTTCTTTATGGATTCTCACATCTTGAATATGTGGTTTGCAATATATGTTGTAGAGAAAATATATGTGGAATCTTTGTACCAAAATAAAAGTTAGTTTTAAAAACTAGATAGCATGCAGCGATTAAGTAGAATTATCTGGGTTTGGAAGAATTAATTTCAAGACATAAGTAACACGTTCTGAATTATTTCACAAGATTTGTTGACGATTTTGATGCATGTGTCTACGTACTTTTTATGTTTTAGATTTTAAAGGAATACAAATAAAATTGATAGAAACCAATTCTCCTCTGTGAACTTTTTGAATGAGAGTTGAACCTAAACTAATGTAGATTCGAGTATGACCTCACACTAATAAAGATGACGGTCTTGGGACGCAATACGTTATGTTTTCTGAGATATTTTTTCGAAATCCCAACTTTATTCTTTTTTTTTTTGAAACTAATCCCAACTTTATTCTTTGTACATAAAGAACAAGTCGAATAAAGTTTTTTGACTAATGAACATAGTGAAAACCAAATCATTTCTGTATCATATAAAGGAAGTTTACTTCAAAAGAAAATTTAAGAAAAAAACTTGACTAATGTATACAACTATATATATCACTATATATGTAAGGATACCACTATCTGAATAACAAAAAAATTAAACAAAAAAAATATTTTCACGACTTATTTTTATAAAGTAGGGAAGAAAAATATCTAACAAGAGATGATATACTTAATTTGAGAAAAATATTATCCATCCATTGTACGCTATAATAAGGAAAATAATATACCTTCATTCATTAAGATGATGATATACTTAAACCTCAGTTCAAAAAAAAGAAGATGATGATATACTTTTAAAATTTATAATGAAAGTTTCATCTCCAAATCTATCTTATTATAATGATAAATAATCAACGTTTATATCTGATAAATAATGAAATAAAAATATATTTGAATCTCAACTTAAAGACAAATAGTTGGTTCTTTGCATTTTATAGTGAAATTTCCATTAAATTCTTCTCAAATATATCTATCAAAATATCCACCAAAAATTGAATTACACGATCTTTAATAGAACTAGAAAGCTATTTTTTTAATGATAAATAAGATAACTGAATAATACAAGAGTTTAATGGAAACTTAAATTCCTTCCAATTCAGTCCAACTTCTAGATTCGATACCCCTATTTTAGTTTTGAATTAGGAGCTTACAGTCACGTTAATAGATTTACAAAGCATAATAGCGTTGTTGATTAAATATTGGGAAACTTAAAATTTAATGTTAACATAAAGTATGAATGATGCAAGAAACNTAAGATAAACACGATTAACCGAGTGGAGCACAGCTGTCGAACCTAAAGTGACACGTCCGCCTTCCAACTTAGATTTCCGATCACTTTGTCGGTGAAATCTTCAAATATTTTAGGGTTTGTTCTTATTTCTCGCGGTGGAGGAAAATTTCCAGATCAAACTCTCACAAAAATCAATATGTCTCATGCGATGGATAAAGCGATGATGGCATTATCCTTGGAGGAAGAAGATAAGCCGTTCGACTTGCCGAATCTTCCACAATTCAAATCGT
>OVBX01003757.1:0-16046 GCA_900406325.1 Erucastrum elatum | reverse complement strand
CTACCTGCGGCCCAAAGTCCGAATTATAAACTCGAAAGTGACCCACTTTCACAATAAACTCCAACGATACTTGAAGACCTCTAGTTTTGTTTTAATTTTTTTGGTTTTTTTTGCAGGTTTAGGTGATGTGCAGATGCTTCCATTGCAGAGAGCAAAAAGAGTAAATATGTTAAAAGTATGCAACAGTGAACATGAAACTAGTAGTAAAATACAAAGCATATTGGTGGAAAAGCTTTCCTGAATATTTGATATTAACAAATTTGAATATTTTTTACTTGATTACCTGTTTGGTGTACACATATTGATATCTATGCTAGGCTCCTAAATTTGGTTATTACATTTCTAGTCGCTTGCTTGTGCTTGTGAAATTGTTTGGTTTTGTTGATTTCAGGAAGAGTTTGTAAAGGTTTTGGAAAGCTATCTAGAAAATCTGATACCGACAAATTTGAATTTTTTTGGCTTGGTTACGCAGAATAGTAATACGATAGGAGATTCATTACTATTCAGGCTAGAACTGCCTTATAGGCTGAGACACGGGCTGGAACTTAAATTCTTACACCTAATTTGACACAAGTATGCTCAAATATTGTTTTACTTTTGGAGTTTTCAATTAATTTAGGAAGCTTTTGTATATATTCAGGATTGCCTTCCGGATATGATAGCTTTTGCCCACTTTCATGCTGGATTTCCAGAAAAATAAAATGAGTGTTTTCTTGCATAAGTCTGTTTTTCAAGAGAATTCAAAGCGTGCAAGGAATGTTAGACAATCCTTGTTCAGGATGGCTATACTAAATTGGAACTTAATCTTCTACAAACAAAGAAAAAGATGATCAAAATATATAAAAAAATCATTGGGTATAGAAATCACCAAATAGAGTTCATTGTCTACAAACAGAGAACACAAATCAAACATAGAACGTTAAAATAGGATAGCTTGAGGCATTTTCAATAATTTGATTGAGAAAGCGTTAAATGTGGTATATCATTATAAAACACAAATGTTATATAGGATAGTTTTTGGCACTTTGAGGATGAGTTTCCAGAAAAATAAAATGAGAATGTTTGCTTGCATAATTCTGTTTTCGAAAAGAATCAAAAGCGTGTAAGGAATGTTAGACAATTCTTCTTCAGGATGGCTGTCCTAAATTAAAACTTAATCTTCCAAAAAAAACATGCTCAAAATATATAACAAAATTCATTGGCTATAGAAATCTCCAAATATAGATCATTGTCAACAAAATAGAGAACACATATCAAATAGAGAACATTAAAATAAGATTGCTTGAAGCATTTTCAATAATTCGATCAAGAAAGCGTTAAATGTGATATCACTATAAAACACAAATGTTATATTTAATAGTTTTTGGCACTTTTAGGATGGGTTTCCATAAAAATAAAATGAGTGTGCTTTTTTGCATAAGTCTATTTTCAAAAAGAATCATAAGCGTGTAAGGAATGTTAGATAATTCTTGTTCACGATGGCTATCCTAAATTGGAAGTTAATCTTCAAAAAAATATATATAATAAAAATCTATAAGAAAATTAATTGGGTATAGAAATCATCAAATAGAGTTCATTGTCTACAAAATAGAGAATAGATATCAAAAAGAGAACATTAAAATAAGATAGCTTGAAGCATTTTCAATAATCCGATCAAAAACGCGTAAAATATGGTACCATTATAAAACACAAATGTTATATAGGATAGCATCGGTACTTTCCGGATGGGTTTCCAGAAAAATAAAATGAGTGTGTTTTCTTGCATAAGTCTGTTTTTGAAGAGAATCAAAAGCATGCAAGAAATGTTAGACAATCCTTTTTCATGATGGCTATCCTAAATTGGAACTTAATCTTCAAAAAACAAAGAAAAACATGATCAAAATATATAAAAAAATTCATTGGGTATGGAATCACCAAATAGAGTTCATTGTTTACAAAATAGAGAACACAAATCAAACATAGAACATTAAAATAGGATAGCTTGAGGCATTTTCAATAATTTGATCGAGAAAGCGTTAAATGTGATATATCATTATAAAACACAAATGTTATATAGTATATTTTTTGGCACTTTCAGGATGGATTTCCAGAAAAGTAAAACAAGAGTGTGTTTTCTTGCATAAGTCTGTTTTCGATAATAATCAAAAGCGTGTAAGGAATGTTAGACAATTCTTCTTGAGGATGTCTATCCTAAATTAAAACTTAATCTTCAAAAAAAAACATGATCAAAATATATAAGAAAATTCATTGGCTATAGAAATCACTTTCATTGCCTACAAAATAGAGAAGGCATATCAAATAGAGAACATTAAATAAGATAGCTTGAAGCATTTTCAATAATTCGATCAAGAAAGCGTTAAATGTGGTATCATTATAAAACACAAATGTTATATAGAATAGTTTTTAGCACTTTCAGGATGGGTTTCCAGAAAAATAAAATGAGTGTGTTTTTTTGCATAAGTCTATTTTCGAAGAGAATCAAAAGCGTGTAAGGAATGTTAGACAATTATTGTCCAGGATGGCTATCCTAAATTGAAACTTAATCTTCCAAAAAAACATAATCAAAATCTATAAGAAAATTCATTGGGTATAGAAATCATCAAATAGAGTTCATTGTCTACAAAATAGAGAACACATATCAAACATAGAACATTAAAATAAAATAGCTTGAAGCATTTTCAATAATCCGATCGAAAAAGCGTCAAATATGGAACCATTATAAAACACAAACTTTATATAGGATAGCTTTTGGTACTTTCAGGATGGGTTTCCAGAAAATTAAAATGAGTGTGTTTTCTTGCATAAGTCTGTTTTCGAAGAGAATCAAAAGCATGCAAAGAATGTTAGACAATTCTTTTTCAGGATGAGTATCCTAAATGAAACTTAATCTTCTAAAAACAAAGAAAAATATGATCAAAATATATAAGAAAATTCATTGGGTATAGAAATCACCATATAAAGTTTTTTTTCTAATTTACCAAATAAAGTTTATTATCTACATAATAGAGAACACAAATCAAACATAGAACATTAAAATAGGATAGCTTGAAGCATTTTCAATAATTTGATTGAGAAAGCGTTAAATGTGGTATCATTATAAAACACAAGTTTTATATAGGATAGTTGTTGGCACTTTCAGGATGGATTTCCAGAAAAATAAAATGAGTATTTTTTTTTGCATAAGTCTTTTTTCGAAAAGAATCAAAAACGTGTAAGAAATGTTAGACAGTCCTTATTCAGGATGGCTATCCTAAATTTGAACAAAACAATTCTTATTCAGGATGGCTATCCAAAATTTGAACAAAATCTTCCAAAATCAGCAAAGCAAAAAGTCAAGTAGAGCATAACACATAAGAATTTATAATTACTAAGCTAAAGCTTAATGTCATTCAAGTATTGGGAATGGTATGCTACAAAAATGCCTAATCATTCAAGTTGGTGAAGAAACATTTGTATCTTTGAGCAAGACCAAACATTCCAAGAGTGCCTTCCGTGTGAAGCATTACTACAATGCTTGAATTATCGTCCTCCTGTGCAAGCTCTGTTGCTCTCTCCCTAGCAGCTAAAGTATACATTGGAACAACTAAAACACTCGTCTCTTGCACAATCTTCCAACACATCTCCACTTCTCCTTCCAAGACTTTCCCATATCTGCAAGAACAAAAAGAAGAAGATATAACTCAAAAATTAACTTTTAGTATTGTCTTTAACAGAGAAAAGAACCATACTTTCTTGGGCGTTGACGTTCTATCCATCTGATCGTAGTATCCAATCTGCTGCAAATGGTGGAAGGAAGAAACTGCCTCGTAAACTCATCTAACAAGCGATCTTCATGCCTCTTGTAGTTATGGAGTGTATCAGCTAACATCACTGCATTGATCTCCCATAGAATCATGAGAGTGTACATTAGCAGTAAGAGAAAACAGACACAATAAGTCTTGTTAACAAAAGTTTAACCCTAAAGACATAGCTTCAACTCCTATACCAATTGAAGTTGTTCCCGTACCAGTATCAACTACAAACTTGGCACGACTCTTCTTCCCAAGTAAATGATCTTGTGACAAATACTGCATTAACTGAAACATACCTGCATAGTGATGACATGAACACACACAAAGTAGATTGTTTACCGAGTAGTGCAAAAGCATCTCTCATGCGCCTTCATTAAAGACCAGAGCCTTTCTATGAGAAGCTTCGGAACAAGAAAAACCATTATCCATAGCCTCAAGGTCTTTAGCCCAAAAGACAGGATGCGTCTTCCCCAGCGACAAGAACAGCATGAGTTCTCATAATTTCCTCTCGATTCGCATACTTCGATCTCGAAACGTATACAATGTTTCCATACATGGTTGAAACGAGGCTATAACCAGTCAAAACCTCGGGCTTCTCTCCACGTAGTAGAAAATGTGATCTCACACATCTCTCGGCATACGAAACAACTGTAATAACATACAAACAACTGATACTCAAAAAAATTTCAGTAGATTTAGTTTCTCTAAACCAAAAAGGTTCTAACTTTTTTTACCGGCAGCTGTATGTGCGCTCTAAGATTTAAGCATATTTTTCCAAAAGACTCAAAAGGATAACAGCAATTCTCACCAAGTCAGTGAATTTATGATTGGTAAAAAGTGGTAGCAAAGCATCAAGCTTTCTCAAGCGCATGGAGATTTTTCTACTTGAAACAGCGGAGCAGCGATTGGATCTGAGGGAAACAAACGAAGATAATGACGGCAGAGATAATGAAGGAGAAGATGACCGACGGCATAGATAATGGCGATGGATTTGAGTCACGCCGGAGATGATGATATGGGAGATGAGAGATTCTACGCTCGGAGACGACGACATTGAGATTCTGAATATTTATTTATTTAATTAATTAGAGAAAGAAAAAGACATAAAGGTAAATGATCTCCTTTATTAAATTTTATTTTTGTGAATTAGGGCTTTGAGTGTTAGTTTGGGAACAAAAAACTTTGTTTTGTGCTATTTAAGGCATTTTCTCATTATAGATTCTGATAAGCTAATTAAATTTGTTTAGATGTACAGTCTAAACGAATCACCTGAGTTATTGAATTCTTATTATTTTAATATTGTAGATTGCTATAGTTAGTTAGTAATTTTATTTAGTAAAAATATTAATATGTTATATTTCATACACATTAAAAACTATTAGGAGCAGAGCTCCGTGCAAGCGCGGAGTCGTGGAGATATTTATTTGCGTAATTGCCATCTCTGAAGAAGAAAGTTGTAGTTGAAATCGTCCTCTGGCATTGCTCAGAATTGTATATATTGTGTTCTGAAAGCGGGTTATTAACACTAGTTTTTAATATTGTTTTGTGGATGCTTTATGTAGGAAAGCATGTGTGATGCTACATATGGTGAGGTTGTATCTTTCATTATAAATTTCTATATTCTCAACGAATGGTATATATATATATATATATATTCTTTTTATTCTCTCGATTTTTGTATAGGTCTTGTTAACAGGTTTTAAATTTTTATACGGGTAGCTAAATATTTTGGTGAGCTGTAATGTGTAATTTTGAAGTTTACCGCAGAGTTAATAATTAACTAGATCTTTACCCGCGTAACCGTACGAGTGTTTAGTTCTAAGTTTATAAACATAGAAATCTTGTTTTACGTCATTAGTAGCAAATATTCTTAACATTAACCATATTTTTAAATGTTCATATGATTTTTTCAAACAAAATAATGTTATATGCTTGGAGTTGTTATGTTATGAAAAATCTAACTTGCTTTAGTGTATTAAGAGTTTTTTAATTAAAAATTTGGAAAATGTACTTGGTTCAACTTTTGTTTTATGATTTATGTAAGTAGCAATTATAAAATATATGTATAATATGTACGGAAGTATTATAAATAGTCAAGGTAGTAATGTATTATATATCATATGATTATCAGTATCAGTCTGATGCGGATGTATGATTTTGTTTAATGATGGTTCAAGTTTTGTTTTATGATTTATGTAAGTAGTAACCGCGCGGATATTCAATTTCAAATTTATGAATATAAAATTATTTATTCTTGTTTTTATAGTATTAGTAGCAAATATTCTTAATATTAATCATAATTTAATTGCTTATATGAATTTTTCAAACACAATAATGTTATAGTTTACATGTTTGTCATTTATTTAATTGTTTTAAACCGTTAGATGTATTTATTGATTCTTATTATATTTATTTCATTGGATATGTGTTTAATTATTAGATGACTTAATATATGTAAAGATTAGCTGATTTGGTATATATTTTCTTTTTAAATCATATATAATTAAAATATCATATCTAAAAGCAGAAGTAATAAAATTAACTTATGAATTTAGAAATTTATTTTATGACAATTTTACAATCTTATACTATAAAGAAAAGCTCTCTTCTCTTCTCCTCTTTCCATGACACTAATTAGCTTATGGAGAACATGACACGCGTCCCACCATCTTACAATGCCGCGTTTCATTAACGGGATATCTTTGGCATTTTGTGGGCTTAGTTTTTTCGGCTTCATGTATCATCCAAGCCTTCGATCCTGATAGCGATTTACGCTTATCGTCTTTCATCGTCATCAAATCAAATTTTAGGGTTTGTAATCCTCTTCGATCTCCGACAAAGATGATTATCATATGGGTTCACTCACACCAATAATGGAGGATCTCCCTGTGTCTCTTCAATCAGGCTGTCGTTTAGCCTTCCGTCACAATCTATCGAAACCTTTTGAGTTAAAGATTCATCGCCTTTATGGCTTTCTTGACCCACATCAACCATGATTGACATTCAATGCTACTCTTTCTCTTCCAAGGCTGTGTATCTACACCTATAAAAAGGTCAGCCATCATCCATTAGATTCACCACAATTCGAGTAGCAATATAATATAATTTTCTTTTTCATTATAATGGCTTACTCCACTGTTCTATTTGCTGATTTGAACAGATCTAGATTTATCATTTGGAAAGATAGTTTCTTCCCTGAAACCAAAGAATATCGCCATTATTTGATTCCAGAGGCTGATAAGATCAAAGACTGATACATTTATATCGAATTCAGACAATGAAACCAAACTTCAGGAAGAGAAAGTTTGAAAGTTGATCCCAGCCGGTAAAACCAACGAGTCTATAGCGTCGTTGTCTCCTACAGCGTTTAAAGGTTTTTTAATTTCACAATCTCTCTCTTGCGTTCAAAGGAAACTCTTGACAGCATCCATGCCATGTACCTGAGTTACATAAATGCAGCATTTTGCAAAAGATCATCATGATGGTGCTTAGGTCTTTAGGAGAGACATAGAAAGAGAGGAATACAATACTAACTTATCTCGCTCATGCATGAGAGATGGAAACCCCTTGCTCATTTCTTGAATCACCAATGTCAGCATATCCACATCGTTCATAGACTTTAGCTAAAAAGAACAAACAACTGAATCAACACTAACTCAATATTTATACTCGCAAAAGCTTTGTAGCAAAGACTTTTACCGTCTTCTTAAGTTCCTCAGGGCTAGGTAGAAAGAAAGCTTAAAACACTAAGTCGTACAAAAACTTAACTTTGTGCCATAGAGGGATCTTAGCCTGTCAACTTTAGACCACTGATTTATGTAAATTGAAATAAGTTAATTAAGATAAAGATGACCTCTGAAAAAAGTTAAACAAATTCACGGTTTTGGTAGGTTTTGATTACTTACAGTTCAATCACGAAACGAAAAACAGCTCGACTCGTTACTGTAGCGTTGATATCACTCAAATTACCCTAACGAGTGAATTACTCTCTCAAATAAGATGTTCAGTTATAGTACTTAGGGATCGAATCCACAAGAACTAAGGAACACAAGAGATTTAATCCTTAAAGATTATGCTAGGTTGATTAAGTTTAAAAGTAAATTGCAGTTGTGAGCAATAATAAGTTGCTCAAGAGAATTGGTTTTAGATTTTAAGCAATAGGAGAAAGTAGTTAGAGTGAAGGTTACTATTCAGATAATCAGGATTATAATGCTATAGATGTTTTATTAAGTTGCTTGCATGATATTAAAGAACTTCAACTCTTAGAGTAATCTAATAGCTTTCGCGTATTAGACTCGTCCACTGATCTGACTGCCGACAATATCGATCGATGTTTTGACAGTGATATCGATCGATATGGGTTGTCGTCGATCGATTACTCTATAAGAGTATCGATCGATATAGCTTCATATCGAGTTGAATATATGTCCTCCAAGATCATATACCGGCTCTCGACTATCCCTAGAGGATCATAGCTTATGCAAGATGATTTCAGGATAATGATTTATGAGTTAAATCACTTCCAAGATCATATTCTAGTTAGCAACTCTAGAATAAGCATTAGGGTTCATCATGATAATGAATTTACAACTCAACAACCTATAGGTGGGGCTAATCCCTCATAACTATTTGAATCTCAAATCTAACAAAAGAATCTACTCAGACATAGTTAAGTGATTCATAGCATCAAGGTAATAATAGAAATTCATAAGATAGAAGACTGAACAATTAAGTTCCTCTAGATAACAAATCTCTTTGTATCTTCTTCTAGATCTCGAATTCTATAACCTTTGATGAATAGAGAATAATATGAAAAGAATACTTTCGATTAAGATGAAAGGTACTCAAAAGCACATAAAATATCAATTAGAATTCAAAGCACGCTTTGCTAAAACACATAGGCATAACTATAAATATGAGTTCAATTAGGTTAAAAAACTCGTCAGGGGAAATCTTGTAATATTGAGAGATCTTGGGCTTCAAGTCGGCTGAGATAATTATCCTTCTTCTACACGCTCGATATCGATCGATAGTACTAGACGTATATCGATCGATTGGATATCTCGTCATCAACTTCTATCGACCTTCTTGTCTGATCTTTATAGTCATCTCGGGAAAACTCTCCTTTAAGTTCCATAATGGCACCTAAAACGTCACTTTACTCCAAAATGCTTCTGAACCTGAAAACATACCTAATAGACTCCAAAACAAAGATTATAGTAAAATCATATAAATACCATGGGTAAAAGTGGGTCAAAATCATGGTATATCAACTCTCCCAGACTTAACCTTTTACTTGTCCTCAAGCAAACACAATAAGTAGTCTTGTGAAAGAAGTTTTAAAATAGCAGGGACTCAATTAAATCTTATTTTAGGATCATCACCTCTACTTTGTTGCAAGCCACATCTCATATCTATTAACTACATAAGTACATTATACCATATCTTAGCTTAGCAACCAAATGCATCTAGTCAATCAACTTAGCAATCTTGTTTGTCTATCCCCTCTACTGATTTCATTTATGCATAAAATAAAGGTGTAGGCTTTAACTTGGGAGTATCGATCAAGGAACACATGGATTCAACTTAAGCAAGTTTCTGAACACACAGGAAATCTTCTCTGATTCCTTTCTTCTCCCTTTTTCTCTCTTCTCTAAATCTTTATAGTTTCAAATTCAATGAACATTGATGCCACTAAGACTAATCTTTGTAACATCTCATTGACTAGCAACACATGCATCTTTTAGAATAAGCGAATAATGGGGTCGCAGGAGACACTTCTATCCCTCGTTTTGATCATTTTTTAAAGTAGAATAATGGGGTCGCATGAGACACTCATATCCCTCTACTTTTCAAGAAATCATATCACATCATTTATACAAATCTTTTCTTTCTTTCCTTCAAGAGGATGCCGAAGAGAGAGAAGGAAGAGAATCAGAAACACGCAAACTATTACCTGACAGACTTGCAGGAGGATTCTGATCCCTTGTATACCAAGCCCCAAGACAAGCAATTGATTGTCAGGTTAGGTTGGAAATCCGCTTTGATTCTTCCAAACAATCATGAAAAGTGTTGTCATAGGTGATAGGTGATCCACTTTAGCATCTATAGTACTTTCTGCAATCAACAAATCTAACAATGGTGCTAAAGAGTTGTTAGATAAAAATAATTTTTTTTTTGAAATATCCTTGTCCCTTTCTTGTCTCAACAAAACCAGTTTTGAAAACATTTAATGAAATCAAAATGTAGAGTAGCATCAGTTATCTCCCCCCCCCAGACTTAAATCATACACTCTCCCAAGTGTATAACCAGTCGGATTTAAGGCATAAATAAAGCATATGTAAGTAACTGATATCGAAAATTTAGAACGATATACCTGACCGGGAATTCGTATCGATCGATAGTGAGTCGTCTATGTCGATTGTCATGGATAGGTCAGTGTCGAGCGATGTCGACATGATCATATCGGTCGATAGAGATGGTAATTGTCTAGAATGTAACTGAAAACTAAAAAAAATACGAAGTAAAAACTAAAAATTAAATATAACTAAGTAAGAAAGTACCTAACAGTGGGTTGCCTCCCACTCAGCGCTTTGTTATAGTCTTTTAGCTTGACTGTGGTGGTATTGCGGCTAGTGAGGTGAGTTGCAGAAACTTGTTGGGTAACACAAGTCTCCTTGTTATCTTGTTTCTCTCCAAACCATGTAGTGAAAAAGCTTCTTGTGGCTTCATCTCCTCTAGTCAATCTTCCTTCAATGTGGTTACCTCATTGTGAAATTGATCTAGCCTTGTATCATGATTCTCAATCCTGAACTGGTGACTTCTGAATGTTGGATCGGCATGCTCTGATAGGTCACTGAGTTGTTCTTGCATTGTGTCGAGTCTCTGGATGGTTTTCACACGGTATGAAGTCATATCGATCGATCTTTGTACGGCTAGGTCGGTCGATTGAGAAGGTCTTCTGTCGGTCGATGTGCCGGCTGGCATATCGATCGATCCTAATGGTGCAGGTCGGTTGGCAAGCTGCCTCTGAATGATCTTGATCTCCTTCTGAATTCCTTCGGTTGTGAGTTCCAATCCTTGAACGTCGCTCTGTACTGGGAACCACAACTGGTAGGTTAATCTGAAAGACTCATCTCTAGTTGCTTCAATAGCAGCGTATATCTCTTCAGCCTTTTTATCAAGTTCTTCTTGGTACAGAACTCTCTTGCATTCGTATCGTTCGATGTACTGGGCTGTTCATCTGTCGACATCGCCTTCAAGTAACTTTTGTAAAGCTTCTGAGTGAATAGCTCCCTTTGTTCTTCTTCGAGATCTTTCAAGTGATCTTTAAAGGGTGTGAACATGTCGTCAATGATCATTCTGGTGTGGTTGCATATCGATCGATGAGGGGTTGCCCTTATCGGTCGATAGCTTCTTATGTGATTCTAGCTCTTGGCAAAGTGTATACACTTATTTTTGCAGTGCGTTTTTCTTCTGGTTGATTAGATCATTAGCACTCTGAAGCCAGTTGATATCTCCTTGAAGTGATGATCGAATATTCTCGATTTCTGTTGGAAATCCCATTATTACCCAAATATAAGGACTTTTGCTTCATTGATCATACTATGGACTTCAGCTTCAGTGTATAGCCTGCCTTTTGGTTCTCCTTGAGCAAAAGGTTCTGTATGTTCTGGTAAACAGAAACAAGAGCGCTCGAACATTGAAGCTCTATTCAGCAATTTCTTCATATTTTCTTTAGAAACAAGAATAATGTCTCCATTCTCTCCTCTTGCAAACCCAGATTCATCTCTGTAGACTCCATATTCATCTTTCTTTTCCCAAAAGAAATGACGAACTCCATATTTGTAAGCTCGCTTTCCAAGTTCTCAGTGTATATCGATCGATAGAGGATAAAACTTATCGGGCGATGCTCGTTGAAATTCTCAATCTTTTGAGTTGAGATGATCGTCTTTTTCACCATCTTGCTTGGATAATGTATCTACAATGGTTTGCTAATGGTGCTTGTCTTCTGTGATGATGGGTTGCTGTTTGGGTAGTATCACTGATCCATGGGCCGTCTGAATGATGTCATCCTTTGGGGAGATATGGATGATTCTTCCATCCATTGCTCGTGCATGGCCATCTGGATCCCTGAATTATGTGTTTGTACCTTGGTTGGTGCATCGGTCGATTGCGTTTAAAGCTTGTCGATTGATTGATGTTGTGCCGTATCGGTCGATGGTACGGCTGGTGCATCGGTCGATTGCGTTTGAAGCTTGTCGATCGATTGATGTTGTGCCGTATCGGTCTATGAGACTGCTTCTGGTTGGGTTGAATGAGTCAGCGGTGCTGTATCCACTGCAAAACTCTCGTGATAATCGCTTGCCCAACTTCCAGTTGAGTAGTCTCCGTCTCTTGTATCATCACGTAGGTGTAGAATAATACAAAGTCTGTAGTATTGCTCGATGGTTGATAAGGTCGTTTGAGCGATCTCGGTTTGATTGTATCGGTCGATGAAGGTTGGCCTTTAGCGATCGATGCCTTGAATCTGAAGATGTGGTGAGGAAATATGTCTTCTTCTTCTTCTTCACGAAGAAATTTGTACTCTATGGCTCGTGTTTCCTCATAATCTTCATCATAATCCTCCTTAGTAGTGTCAATAGCCAGTGCTAGGATGCAATGATCATTATCCCAACTGTCTATTTTGAAATCGTCATCTGGAAATTCTTCTTCGGCCTCCTTGAATAGCTTATCGATCGATGCCAAGATTTGTTCATCGGTCGATGTGGGTTGAATGGTATCGGTCGATGGGATATTACCTCCTTCGGTCGATGCATCTTGCTCTGTCTCGTACTCGGCCATTGAATCATACTCTTGTGAACAAAAGCATGCTGCTACGAGTGATGGGCTCTCTTTCCATGAAATCTTGATGACTTGGACCGGATTGTAGTGGATGGTAGGGTCAATTAGGGTTAGACAGAGCTTGTTGGATTTTAGGTCACAAACAGCTTCAAATGTGGCTAAGAAGGCTCTTCCAAGTAGTAGAGATGTCTTGAAGTTGAGCTTGACATCCTGGACGTGGAAGTCTGTAGGAATGATGGCATCACCAATTTGTACCTCAAGATTTCGAACTATTCCTCCAGAGTTCTGCTGAGAACAATCCGCGAAGATGAATGATTCTTCAGTAGACTCTATCTTCAGGCCTAGATGGTCTGTCATGATCTTGGGTAAGATGCTAACTCCAGATCCTATGTCGCAGAGAGCACGAGGGAACTCAATACCTCTTACTGAGCATGGTATTATGAACTTCCCTGGATCGCTCTTCTTCTCCAGTGTGATCCCCTCCTTCAAACAATCTCTGATTTGGTGAAACATCCTCTTAATGTCTTCTTTTGTCTCCTTGGTTTCCCTGAAAAACATCCACAATCTGTGTGAAAAGTAAGCTTCTTCAAAGGGTTTCTCTTTGGGTATTCTCAAAACTCTCTTTCTGAAGCTTGATAATTCCTTCTCACCAGCTTCCCTTTTATAGTGCGTAGCAATCTTCTCTTTCCTTTTTCTGAGAACTCTTCCTAGGTTTTCCTTTTCTATCTCCATGGGCTCAATAATATATGTGGGTTTCTTCATGATGGCAGTTGGAGGGTTTCTGGAAGTCTTAGACTGCTCCCGGAGTGCATTAAGTCATGCAACGTCTATCTTTGGAAGTTGCACTTGGCGTTGGGGTACTGTATATTGGGCGACAGGGACTAGTGTATGTCGATCGATATCTGTATCATCTTGTCGATCGACAGACATAGGTGTGGGAGTCGGGTTGACTTCGATAGGGACCGGCCGATTTGGGTGTCGTGCTGCGAAGGCTTCATGTGACATGATCTGAATGGCACTGCGGTTCTCGAAGTCTATCGATGGATACTCGCCAAAGTCTATTGATCGCTTCGCTTTAGGTGATATCGATCGATGTCGGATAGATGATATCGATCGACACGAGTCGAATCCGATGTCTGATTTGCTCTCATATGTTGAATCTTGCAGCTTCTCTTGCTTCACCACTTGCCAAAAGTCATCATCCAGAATGGCATTCACGTGGTGGTTAGTAGCAGACTCTCATGTTCCCCTTGCTAAAGCTTCTTGCTTATTTAAAGCTTCTCCTGTCTGAACCACTTGAGTCTCCAATTTCTTCACATAGGTACTGAAAGCATCAAGCTTTGTGTTCAGGTTGGTGTAGACGGAGTCAATCTTTCCATTGAAGTCCACCTGAAGTTTCTGCTGACTCTCAAGAACTTTGTCCAGCATCTCCTCTAGCTTACTTTCTTGGGTGGGTGGCGGTGGAATTGTGTAGAATGAGTTTCCATAACTCATGTTGTTGTTCGGGTTGCTGCTGCTGTAGGTGGGTTTCTGTGAACTCTGGTTGAAGTTGCTCCTCTATCCTGAGGAGTTTATGTATCCTCCTTGGTTTCCAGATCTCTTAAATCCAGCTCCACTGATCCAGTTCACATCTTCTTCTGTGTACTCCTCTTCAGCTACAGTTTCTTCATCCTCCACTGAGCAAAACTGCTTGTTTAGTAACTTTTAAACATTATCCAGCTGTGCTTGTACTTTATTAATCTGCTCCTTCCCAAAGAATGATGCAGATTTTGCCTTCACAGTGTTCTTCGTGATGTTGTTTGAAGCTAAGTTATCAATTAATTTCACAGCATCTTGCGGATTCCTCGTGGTGAAGTTGCCTTCACTAGCTGTATCAAGAGATATATGATACTTCAAAGTGATGCTTCTGTAGAAAGTGCAGAGTAGTTGCACGTTGTTGAATCCGTGGTGTGGACAATCACGCTGGTAGGACTTGAATATGTTCCAGGTATCCTTAAATGATTCTCCAGGATCTTGAGTGAATGTAGCAATCTTCCTCCTCCAGTATTCAGCGCGTGATTCATCAAAGAATTTACGCAGGAATGCGTTTTTGATGTCATTCCAGGTTGTGAGAGAACCTGGTGGTAACATCCTCAGCCACTGCAAAGCTTCTCCTGATAGAGAGTACTTGAAAAGCTTGCAGAGAAGATAGTCCTCAGGACTCCATTGGATTTTATGGCGGTTATGAGATCCTCGAACCTCTCCAGACGGTCCATAGGATGCTCATGGGACAACTCACAGAAGGGTATTTGTCTTACAAGTGTGTAGTACTGCGGTTTGAGCTCGAAATCTCCTCTCTGAATGGCAGGAGGGCGGATGGCTGATCGTTTGGTATAGAACTGATCTGGACGGTTGTAGTCAGCCAAATTTCTAGCTCTGTTAGCCTCTTCTACATGTTGGATGAAGTGTGTAGGTGTAGTTTCTTGCTCATGAATGATCTCCTTTTGAGCGTTCAGCTTCTGACATGCTGCATTACGCAGGTGACCATCTTGATCACGCATGTCTCCATTCTCATCAGTGGTGAGAATAATAGTCGCTACCATGTCTCGCCGGTTAGTATCGATCGATGTAAGGTGAGGTATATCGATCGATGTCGAATGAAAGGTTTCGGTCGACGAACGGTTGTTGATGTCGATCGATGGTAAGGTGTGAGTATCCGTCGACAAAAAAGGTGTCTCGGTCGAATGTGGTAAGCGAGTATCGGTCGACGAATAGCAGTTGATGTCGATCGATGCAGAACGTAAGTCTTTGCGGATGATACGTTTCAAGCTGTGGGGATCTTCTGTGTACACAGGTTGGATGTTCTTGTTGCTCCTAGTACTGCTGGACATGTACCTGAAAAGACAAAAAAAAATTGTGTCAGAAGATGATTAAGCAGTAACAAGTAACCTATACCTAATCATATTAAATCTAATGGTGATCTTAGCTCCCCGGAAAATTACTCAAATTACCCTACAAGTGAATTACTCTCTCAAATACGAAGTTCAGTTGTAGTACTTAGGGATCGAATCCACAAGGAGCTAAGGAACACAAAAGATGTAATCCTTAAAGATTATGCTAGGTTGATTAAGTTTAAAAATAAATTGCAGTTGTGAGCAATAATAAGTTGCTCAAGAGAATTGGTTTAGGTTTTAAGCAATAAGAGAAAGTAGTTAGAGTGAAGGTTACTATTCAGATAATCTGGATTATAATGATATAGATGTTTTATTAAGTTGCTTGCATGATATTAAAGAACTTCAACTCTTAGAGTAATCTTGTCATGTCCCCGATCCTGGATAGGACCGGCCGGACGGACTGTGGTGCATGGAGAGGCACCAGTAAGGTCATATGACCTAAATACATGTGTGTCTTGACCTGGAAGTAAGGTTAAGG
>OVBX01003756.1:0-16047 GCA_900406325.1 Erucastrum elatum | reverse complement strand
TTTGAAGCAAGGAAGTTGAGAATCCTTTGGAGAGAAAAAGAATAAGAGAGGATCTCACGGACACAGGAGGTTTCCCACGGCCGAGACTCGAGAGCCGTCTCAGGAGCAGAGACATATGGATGTTCTTGGGCTAAAAGAGATCTAAAAGAGAGAGATAAAAAAGAGGAATCTAGTTGAAGAGTTGATGATGTTAGCTTGATGATGTTAGCTTCATCTTCTCCATTAATACCAGAGCACTAACCTTGGCCACCAAGTATTCGTTTTTCAATAAATGGACCAGACACAATCTTTACTCGATATTTTCTTTCTAGCAAAGTATATCTGACTTCCTTTTGTTTTTTTTTTTTTTTTGTTCTTTTGTAACCAAACGAAAAAGAGAAGACATAAACTCTAATAAAAAATGTTTTTTTCCAGTATGCCTTTATTAAAACGAAAATAAGTTATTATGTCTTTGGTTAATTTGTCTTTAGACTAAGACTACTGCTTTGTCAGTTTCTTCAGTAAACGTAGCTCTATATAAACTATCTTAGGGCGATGAAGTATATGATATTATGAAGGAAATAAAATATGTATGTATAACAAACGCATCTCTTTGTCTGAACATGTCCCTTTCGGTTTGTCCAACAAACGCATCTCTTTGTTTTGGTTCCACAAGTCCTTCCCTCCTAGGGAACGAGATTAACCATAGCAAAAGGTACTATGGCTCGCTGGAGCTTCTGTACTATTTTGATTTCATAATCATTTCATACACAATGAAATGTTACATGAGTGAGAACGACTGTAGGAGATATCCTTTAGATTCCATAGGTTCCATCTTCTCCATTAGCACCATAGGACTAGCCTTGGCCACCAAGTATTCGTTTTCAATAAATGGACCAGACACAATCTTGACTTGATATTTTATTTCAATTAGAAGTATCTTTGACTTGCATTTTTTCCTTTTATTGTCTAATCCAAACAAAACTGAAAAAGACAAAATCTCTAAATAAAAATGTCTTTTCAATTTGTAAGGAGTAGGAAAATAAAGAATAATAAAATAAAGAGGGATAAATGTTCCTTTCCAAATTTAACGATTGACATTTTTAGTCACCAATTTGCCAAGAAAAATGGCGTGAATTCTTCAAAAATTGTGTGATTTCTTCTAATGTTGAAAAATTTAATGGTTTTATTTAATTATTTGGTCACCATTCAAACCCTTAAATACGGAAACATTGTTGTGATTTGTTGTTACTCAAGAAAAAGTGTAATATATTTTTCAACACTTAACATGGTCTAATGGGCAATACTCTATAAGTGTTGAATGAGTGTGAAAGGAACTGAAACTATAAGAAGAAAACAAAAAATGGTTTATAACAAGTGTGCATAATCATGTTGTGGCTGATATTGCATTCATATGTTGTAAAGAAACAACAAATGGTTTATTCCTCTAAAGAGAAATTATCAAAAGTTTTATAGTATATTACCAACTCAAATGCAACATTCGCTCACTTGAAGATCATCTAACGAATTATAAATGGTGTCTTGATTTGAGATTATACGAGTTTCTTGCTGCAAACTAAATTGAATAACATAAATCTTTTGTATTGCCAAAAGACTTCCGATGAAAACTCATTGAGCTAATGGACATATGATTTCAAAAGAACAAGACAACATAACATTAGAACATGATGATATGATTAATCTATAAAGATAAGAAGCAACATGAACAAAATGTGTTGGAAATTTGGTGTTATTTCTTGTTTGCTTGGATGTTCTTAAGCATTCATTTGCTTAACATCCATTTGTATGTGAACCAAGATGAGGTTTTACTCCCATTAATATATTCCAAACTAAATTCATTCAAAAGTAAATGACACGGTATGACAAACAATATTTAAATAGGTGATATGCTAATAAACAAAAGTGTATGTTCTTTAGATGATTAAACAATATGTTTATGGTTGTTTTCAAAAACAAACTTACAAACTGACTACCATAATCATTTTGGGTGTTATAAAAATCAAGATTTTTTTTTTGTTGATGACAAACAATGAAAGAATGGAGATGTTAAAGAGAAAGAAGAAATATTCTGAACAATAGTTGTGCATAAGGTTTGGCTATTTTATTCTTCACTACTGTCTTTCATCTCGTGAGTTTTTATTTTCTTTTCAGCATGATTAGCATTTGTCTTTTTGGGCTGCTTTTCTTTGAGCATGGGTCATCCGCCAGATCCATTTAAATTATATTGATTGATATAAATCATATTTCAAAATCTTACCTTATATCTCAACAACTCTCCCTTCCACAACAATCTATCCACCATAATTTGGTCACCAAAATATCTAAAATTAAATGTTGTAACAAAAGATATATGATAAAAGTAAGAGTTACATAAACATAACATGAAATATATGTATTTTTTGAAAAAAAAAAAACTAGAAACCGTCACTTGATGTGGTGAACAAAAAAGATTGAAGCAGGCTCACTATATAGCATAGGAAAAGTATAAAAATACTAGGAATAGTCGTATGCGTTGCATGGATTTCAATCTAGTAAAATGTTTGTTTTTGCAAATATTGTTTAATTAATTTAAATTGATTTAAAATTTAAGCTAATTTTTTCCTCTAGTTTTCATATATAGCTATATCATAAATGAAAACGTTTATAAAAAATAATAATAACTTCAGAATTTATACATACATATATTTTTACATATTTCACCTCCATTACATAACACTTCTATAGCTACATTTCTTTCCATAAAAAAAGGTTATTCGGAGAAATCATTTATATGCAAAAAAAAACTAACTAAAGGCTTATAACATTTTAATTATATACATATATTATATATTAAACAAAACTAGTCTCTAATGCAATAAGCTTTGTCTCCTTATGTTTTCAAGTTCTTCGTGTTTCTTCAGCCCCATTCATTTGAATCCATTCTGGTTCCTCTCCTCTGTTTTCGCAAACCTTTTTCGGATTCTCGGTTGGTTATCTGCAAGATTTTTCCTACAAGCATACTGAAACCAAACAATCTTGACCAACTTTGAACCAAAAAAAAATTACTTAAAAAAATATTCCTTCTCAAGTCATCTAGAGGGTTTTGCTTTGTATACTTTGATTTAGGCCCGAATTTTCGCCTGCTCTTCTTATTTCTGTATCGAGAAAGTTTCTCACGATCCGCTAAAGTACAGCTCACAATAATCCTATCCAATGGAGATTGAAAATGACCAGTCGCCCATAAAAAAAAAAAAAATCTCAAATCAACATAGTTTCTTCATATTCTTGATGATTCAACAAAACAAATGTTCACAAATACTAAAACCTGTATGTCGCCTTCACAAAAGGCTCGTCGCATCCCATAATCAGAACCAAAATCCAACTTAGCAAAATCAGGGAAATTCTTAACCACAATAGCCTCTTTCTGTGCATGTGGCCAATCCATAGAGCTTAAGCTCTTCTGCATACCTGCCTCTCGTTGATCCCCGTTGCCACGACAGAGATGTTCTTGATGTCCAAAACTTCAGATAGTTGGAAACTCCATCATAGCTGATTTCATCATGAGATTTTGCTCACATTCACAAAACGCTTTGTCGAGAAGCTGTTGACCACTCTGAAACGACCCAAGATCGATATCAGGAAGATCACATAGCCCTTGGAAGTAGTCTTCCCTGCAAGAGTTCATTGTCAATTTAGTTGAGAGCGGATCAACGATTAAGATTGGTTCTTCAAGAATTGAATAAGGAGCTTTGAATAGATCTCCTTCTTCTCCAATATCATACTCAGGCATGTTTGATTGCTCAGAATAAGCATTTCTCTGCAAAAAGAAAAATAATTCACATGAGAATCAAAGACCACAAACAAAACAGAACATAGTTCAAGACATTTGAGACAATACAAGAAAAATCTTGTTACGAGTGATGGGCATAGAATTTTAACTCTTACCTATAAGAGCATTTCCGAAAAGATATGCTATTTTGAAGTTTGCAAAACTTCATATTTGAAGTTTTAAGATAATTTTCTCTAATATTGGTAATAGAATTCTCATGAACTTTGAGAATTTTGAGAATTCATTGTTATTGGTTTTTGGATTTCAAAAATCTTAATAGAATTCATTGTTATTGGTTTAAGAATTTTCAAAATTCATTCAAATCTCTTGTTATTCAAAAAGTCTTGTTATTGTTGATTTTCTAATTCTAACCTAGTTCATTGTTATTGAGAGATGAATTCTATTCATTTTTACTTATAAGAGTCAACTTTCAAAATATCATATGTATCCGTGTGGTTTTCAAAATCCATGTGTTAACTCTTGTAATTCATTACATTTTATATACCTTTTCATTTTTGAATATATAATTATTATTATAATGTTTTATCATTTTTGAATATATAATTATATTTATAAATATTGAAAATTTGAATATAAAAAATGAAAATGGTTTGAAAAATTATTTTCACATTTCAAAAAGAATTTTCTTTAAAAATTGAAAATTCCATTTTTTATAATAAGCTCAAATTTAAAACATATAATTCAAAATTATTTTTAAAATTATTTTTATTGTTTTTTATTACTCTTTGTATATATATAAGGCAGGTTTGTCTCTTTAATGAAAACTCTTTTGGTAAGCCTAATTGATAAAAATCTATATCAATCTAACGAATTTATGATCAAATTTGATAAGTCAATGTATATACAACTTTCACAATCCGCATAACTTTAAAAATCTGTTAACTCTTAAAATTCACAAACTCTATACAAAGTTATCTCCCAATAACTTTATACATCGATCACTTTTTCATTTCACATGATCTAATGTATATTTTAAATATTTAGAATTTTATACATACATATACTTTAACATGATTCTCCTCCATTACACGACACTTTATAGCTACATTTCTTTCCATAAAAAGCTTATTAAGCGAAACTATTTATATACAAAAAAACTAACTAAAGGCTTGTGACATTTTAACTCTATACATATATTATATATTAAACAAGACTATTTCTTTTTTCAAAAAAAAAAAACAAGACTAGTGTCTACCGCGATGGGCTTTATCTCCTTACGTTTTATAGTTCTTCGTTTTGCTCAGCTCCATTCATTTGAAACCATTCTATTTCCTCTCCTCTGTTTTCGCAAACCTTCCTCGGATCCTCGGTTGGTTATCTGCAAGAGTTTTCCTACAAGCATACTGAAACCAAACAATCTTGACCAACCTTGAACCAAAAAAAGATTATGTTCTTCTCAAGTCATCTAGAGGGTTTTGCTTTGTATACCTTGATTTTACGCCTGAAATTTCGCCTGCTCTTCTTGTTCCTGTATGGAGAAAGCTACTCACGTCGATCCTCTGAAGTACAGCTCACAATAATCCTATCCAGTGGAGATTGAAAATGACCAGTCCCTAGTTTCTGCTCACCAAAAAACAGAAAATTAGCTATAATCATCATTGTTTCTTCATTTTCTTGAATCTTGATGATTCAACAAGCAAATGCTAACAAATACTCAAACCTGTATGTCGCCTTCACTGAAACAAAATCTAACTGAGAAAAATCAGGGAATTTCTGAACCCCAACAGGCTCTAGCTGTGCATGTGACCAACCCATAGAGCTCAAGTTCCCGAGCTTACGCTCTTCTGCATATACTGGCACTCGACAGAGATGTTCTTGATGTCCAAAACTTCAGATAGTGGAGACTCCATCATAGCTGATTTCATCATGAAATCTTGCTTACATTCATAAAAGTCTTTGTCAAGTTGTTGACCACTTTGAAATGACCCAAGATCAAGATCATGAAGATCACAAAGCCCTTGGGAGAGTCTTCGCCGCAAGAGATCATGGTTAAAGCAGCTGAGCGAGGATCAACGGCTAAGATTGGCTCTTCGCGAATTGAATCAGTAGCTTTGAAAAGATCTCCTTCTTCTCCAATATCATACTCAGGTAGGTTTGATCGCTCAGAGAAAAATAATAATAATTCACAAGAATCAAAGACCACAAAACAGAACATAGTTCGAGACATTCGTGAGATGAAAGATCCAATAAAACAAGACAAGTCCGTTAGTAGTGCAATAAATGGAAAAGAACAAGTTTTGAAGATCAGGGTATCTCATGTTCCAGAATTCGCGGAATCTCATGTGAAAAGAAATGTATGGCTTTTTTCTGAAGCAGAAGGTTATGTTTTATCAAAAAGATTCTGTTTTTCTTTATGAAAGGAAAAAAAACTATTTTTTTCTACACAAGCACTTGTGGTCAGGTCAGTGGAATATAAAAATTTAAAAATATAAAAAAATAATAAAAAAAAATTTCCACGCTTTTATTTACAGAGTAATACAAAAATATAGAAGAGAAATGGTAATCGAAGGCGATACAAAAAAAACAAGAAACAGAATAGAACAAACAGGAACTGTATATCCCTTTAATATTGTTACCACTGGGATAACTTCTAACAATTTAAAAAAAAAAAAACAGGATGATAAAAAAATGCCATTTATAAACCTACTGAAAATGAGCTTATACACAAAATCTTTACTTGTGAATGGAAGTTTCTATAAATGCACAATTAATCAATAACATATCAAAACAACCAGAATGCACAATTAATCAATAAGATATAAAAAAGAGTTATTTTTGGGTTCACCCCCTAGGGTTCACCAACCAATAAGATTTAGTTATTTCAAATTTGATATTTTTTAAAAAAGGAAACAAAATATTGTCAAATTATATTACGTTTTAAAAATAAAAAAGAAGTAAAAATAAATAAAAAATAATATTAATTGCAAGAAAAAAATAATTTTTCAAAACAAAAATAATACCACAAAAAAACACTAAACTATAAATGTTAAACCTTAATTTTTTTAGTAAAATAAATTCTAAAACTTTGATTTAAAAAAAAAACTATTTATAACACAATCAACAAAAAATTATACTCTAAATCCTAATCCTAAACCTTAAACCCTTGGGTAAATCCTAAACTCTTAGGTAAATCGGAAACTCTTGGGTAAATCTTAAATTTTAAAATTTAAGATTTATCCAAAGTCATAAAATTCTTTTTTTTAATATTGTTTTTGGATTAAAAGTATTTTTTTGTGATTAGTATAAACTTTAAAATATATTTTGAAAATATTTTTTTTAGATTAAAAAGTCTTGTTTTTTTGTGATTAGTATAATTTTTCTTAAATTTCTATTTTGAAAGTATAATATAATTCGATAATATTTTGTTTTCTTTTGTAAAAGATATTGAATCTTAGATGACACAATACTATTGGTTGGTGAGCCTAGATGTTCATCCTAGAGGGACCCAAGAATAAGTCATAAAAAAAACAAGAAAATGCACGACTTATTCTTGGATTCACCCCTAGGGTGAACTTCTAGATTCACCAACCAATAGGATTGTCTCATTTAAGATTCAATATCTTTAAAAAAAAAGGAAATAGAATATTATCGAATTATATTATACATTCAAAATAAAAATAAAATTATACTAATCACAAAAACAAGACTTTTTAATCTTAAGAAAATATTTTCAAAAAATATTTTAAAGTTTATACTAATCACAAAAAAACAAGACTTTTTAATCTAAAAAGAATTTATTTTAAAAAAAAAAGAATTTAAGACTTTGGATAAATCTTAAATTTTAAAGTTTAAGATTTATCCAAGGGTTTCAGATTTACCCAAGGATTTAGGATTTATCCAAGGGTTTAGGGTTTAGGATTAGGATTTAGGGTATAGTTTTTGTTGATTGTGTTATAAATAGTTTTTTTTTAAATCAAAGTTTTAGAATTTATCCAAGTGTCTACTAAAGGATTTAGGGTTTAACATTAAGAGTTAAGTGTTTTTTTCTGGTATTAATTTTTTTTTGAAAAAAATACACTTTTTTACAATTAGTATTATTTTTATTTATTTTTTATTTTTATAACGTAATTTAATTTGGCAATAATTTGTTTTCTTTTTTAAAAGATGTCAAATTTGAAATAACTAAATTCTATTGGTTGGTAAACCTATAAGTTCACCCTAGGGGGTGAACCCAAGAATAACTCAAAATGCACGCATGCTCATAGAAAATGCGAATGTTAATGCACGGCTCTACCACATTTCCCTTACTTTAAAACGGAATATGTTGTTCAAAGCAAACAATTTGTCAAAGCATGTTAAAAATCACTAATATAATATAAAACAGACTAGGACTATATAGGAGTAAAATAAATTTGTAATTATTTAATTGGATAGGCAGGCACTGTATCAGTGTATTTTATTCGAATCAGTGATAATTTATACGACATAAATCACTGAATATAAATAAAAGATGACAGAGATATTTTTGTCGTTGTAGACACATCCCAAATGGAACATCAAAAAGTGTTGTCACCTGGTTGATGCTCGATTGGAGATAGAAACAAAAGACAAGACGAAAGAACTTCATCTTCCAACCCAGACAAGTCACTGGAGGCTATAATTCATGTTGTCTCTGATCACATTGAAGGTTATGATTTATGAGGAAGTTGCAAAGCCAGATGATGGAGCTGTTGTAGACCAAAACGATGAAGACGGATCTTGTACGTGGTGGAGGGTACATGAGGTGATCCTTTTACCTTGACAAGCTTCATCGGCTATCGAGACTACTACGGAGGTTGATGAGCAGAAGGATTTGTCTGACGATGAGAACATAGAAGAAGCACAAGAGAAGAAGGAAGTTGAAAGCAGATGATGTTGATGGTAATCGAAATGAAGTTATAGTTGGGATTATCGAGAAAGGTCATATCCTTAATGAGTCAGTATAATAAGTCGGATACATCATTGTCCTAATTGCAATTTTTTTTTCATGTTTTCTAATTGTAATAAGTCGGACACATTTACACATTTGTTCTACCATTTCCTTTCTGTTTTATTTTGTTTTGTTTTCTCTTACTTATATTGCATTATTTTTTTGTCTTAATTAAAATCAGTTGCTTATGTTCCTTTATTTTTTTGCTCTCGAGTTAGCTATACAGAAATGGGAAATTAGAAATGACTAAACTACGTACAATAATTTCTAGTCTTTCTACCTACAAAATCACTTGGAGCTTATATAAACATCTAAAGAAGAGACTTAGTTTGATATTGAAAAGAGATGTCTAGGTAAAGGGTGCCTACTATTCAAGCGTGGAGAGAAACATGTTATTGGGTTAGTAGTAGTCAGCCATGTAGTTGGCTTCTTCTTCTTTATTATGTGTAAATATATAGCACCTCCAAAAAAGTGTTTTCTAATTCATGAATTTCTTACAGTTGACAGATTTGCATAAACATGGCACCTTGAATTCATCCGGCTCATCTCTGGATCAAACAGGTAATCATATCTGCCAAAACGCACACAACCATGCACATCACATTTAGTGAAGGAATCGAAGAATGATGCGTTAATTGTGTAAAGAGAGTGATATATGTACATACGTTCGTTCCTCTCCAGCAGCAGGTACAATGATATATGTTTGACAGCGTCGAACTTGCTATGTACATGAACTTTTTTGTTAAAGTGTTGTGTGGAGGATCTTAAAATTTCACCAATGAAATGTACCGATCAGATGTAAATTGATGACCTGATTGCCAAAACAAACAAAGAATTACGTGAATTAAAATTAAGAAAGGAAATTGCAACAGATCATTTGGTTAAAAATCAATATGACTCAGCGGCTTTCAGTATTTGCTATTTAAAAACATCTTGAATTTAGGCAGAGCAGATCAACTTGCTAGCCGACTCCACGACCCTTCCATAACGCAAGTTATCCTCCTTTGAGAGTTTGAGACTTGAGGGCATTTGAGCGAACTGGTATTGTACTTATGATCTCTAGGTTGTTGCATCTGAAGGAGATGAGAATTGGCCTTTGGGATTTATAAGGGAAGATCTTAAATTCAAATCAGTTTGCACTTGGAAGCACAAGAGAAGTTGAGAGAGTGGATGCGTTTGTGTTCACTGTTCTCTTTTGGTTTTGGTGTAGTAGAAAGTGTTTATTAATTATCTAAGTCAAAAGCTTACTAAGCTACGGTGTATTCACGAAACACACAAAACCATATAACTATCTCAAAATAAAATTATACTCTTGTGACAAGGCACACAACATAGAATTGATAAGCTATAAAATACATGGAGCAAAGTAGTTTCGGTTTAACGGTGGTTAGCAAGAGAATTGGTTTTTAATAATGCAAAATAAATATACAGCAATTAATAAACTACACAAACACCAAGCAAGTAGTTCTGATTTAAAGGTAGTTAAGAAGAGATTGGTTTGGGGGATAGGAACCGGATAAGGAAAAGAGGTGACAAGAAAATAGAAAAGTTGATGTTTGTTATTGGGCTGAGTTGAGTTGGGCTGAGTTTTACTAGATGTAAAGGGTATATTGGTAGTTGTAAAATCACCTTCGTCCTTGTACCTTTTCTTTTTAACGTGCCATTTCTCTTCATCGAAAAGAAAACACAGAGCTCTCTTCATCCAAGCTAGAAAAAAGAAACAGTGAGAGAGAAAAAATGCTTACTTTTGTCATGAAAATGCTGTCCAAACCTGGTGTGACCTTTGGTGTGGGTATTGGTGTTGGCGCAGTCGGGAGTCTCGGGATGATCCCTTCTCAAACGCAAAGCATGTCTTCACGAGCGGAAGCTGCCAAGGAAAGAGAGAAAGCGAATCAGAAGCAAGCTAACAAAGTGAAGGAAGCAGCCCTTAAGAGAGAGTGGAACGAAAATTTCAACCGGATCCAGCAGGAGAGGAAGCACGGTCCGTTCGTTGTTCCGGACAAGAAAAAGAAGCGGACAAAACCGGCGAACTGGGGTCAAAAACCCAAACCCAAGGAAGAGAAAGCTCCGCCGGCGAAGGAAGAGGAAGCTCCGCCGGCTAAGGAAGAGGAAGCTCCGCCGGCTAAGGAAGAGGAAGATCCGGCGGTGAAGGAAGAGGAAGCTCCACCGGCGAAGGAAGAGGAATATCCGGCGGTGAAGGACGAGGAAGTTCCGGCGGCGAAGGACGAGGAAGATCCGGCGGTGAAGGAAGAGGAAGATCCGGCGGCGAAGGACGAGGATGCTCCGGCGGCGAACGAAGAGGATGCTCCGGCGGCGAATGAAGAGGATGCTCCGGCCATGAACGAAGAGGAAGCTCCTCCGGTGAACGAAGAGGAAGGTCTCGCGGGGGCTCCGGTGAAGAAGGTTTGAGTGTTTCTTAATTTTCCAAGCGTGTTTAATAGTTGGCTTATCTTAATATCTTAAGTGTGTTTACTATCTGCATGGTTTAATGTTTGAGGTTTGATTTTGCTACTAGTAATCTTGTTTAACATTAGCAAGATTGAGCGTGTTTAATATTGGCTTGTCTTAATATCTTAAGTGTGTTTACTCTCTGCATGGTTTAATGTTTGAGGTTTGATTTTGCTACTAGTAATCTTGTTTAAGGCTTCTGAAAATCTTAATAACATTATTTAAATTATATTACTTGTTATCTTTATTGTGCTCTTTATTTATCGGATGTGATTCGCTGGTATCTTGAGTTCTTTCGTCTTCGCTAGTCGTATTTAAATATAAAGAAAAACATATCTTTTTTTAGTTCACTTACTCGTTATTTTTCTGTCTCTAAATTACATAAAATACTTCTTTAATATAAATTACAAAAGGAAATGTACATTGTTCTACTCTGTAACTCTCACGTGACTATGCAAGTTCACTTTTAAGTTTTAACGTAATCCATGGACCCTGAGTATTTTTCAAATAATAATTACCACGCTGATTTAATTTTTGTTAGTGCGATCATTTATATTAAATCCTTTAGCAAAAATAAATTGTTAGTTTGAAATGAGAAAAAGAAAGAAAAAATCGAGAGGGAGTAGCAGTGGCGGATGTTGCATCAAATTTTGGTGGGGGCAAATCACACATAAATATAAAAATTATAAGCTTAGAATGTATTTTTAGTAGAAAGGAATAATTAAAACGTAGGTATATTACATAGAGGTTGAAATTTTCATGGGTGCAAGTGCCACCCTCTTTGCAAAACGTACATCCGCTAGCTGTTAAAAACCACGCAGTCATACCTCAAATACTCGTGAGAGATGAAGGGGGGGAGACAATAAAGAATGAAGGAAAGCGACCTATGTGTGTGAGAGAGAGATAGTCTCACTCCAGTTTGACACGTGCAGAGAGACGCGTTTTGGCATATTGATACTGTGTCGCAAATCATTAAATCATTTTTTTTGAGTAATAAATCATTAAAATCATGTTGTAACATACTGTATTAATAAGTTGTGATATATTAATTTCTAAAAAAAAGTTATGATATATTTCTAGATATTACGTAAACTAATAGTTTGCTATACAGTTTTGAAATCAAAGCACAACACAACTAAAGACCAAAAAATATTTCGTAAGTGGATTTTCTCTATTTTGTAAACCATATATTATATTAATATGACATTTTTATTTTATTGCTACTAGTGATACGGCTCATGGAATATACTTTTGAATTTTTTTAATATGCATTTTTAATATACTATTGCTACAAATGATATGTTTATAAATTGATGTCTATCTGATAGTATGTTGTATCTTTAAAAACCTTAAATATACTGTATAAGTTAATGAGCAATTTATATTAATACTTAGTCGTTTTCTTTATCCGTAACAATAACAGAAAGAAAAATAAATAATTCAAAAATATGTAATGATCATGACAACTAGTCTTAAATGCATCGTGAGAGGCGGGGGAACAAAAAAGAATCTGAAAAAGCGACCTGTGAGAGCTCTCCCGTTTGACACGTGAGTGTTCAAAATACTATTTCACCCTTTTAAATAAACAGCCAATAGACAAAACTGTTGTTAAATCACAAGTTCCTGTGAGAGCTCTCCCGATTGATAAATTAAAGATACACCATGCAACAAAACTATTTCATCCTCACACCTCCTCTTGGGTTTACACGGTTTATCTCTTTTTTCTTTTGTAAAATAATTTTATGTTCTTTATGCAAATAATATAAATTGTTGACAAACAAGATTGTAGATAACATATGATATCAGTTTATAATTTATATATCAATTTCTCATATTTAAATAATTGTTAATGATATTGCTATTTTCGTTTGAATGAAAATAACTAGCAATTTAAATTTAAGTTTTTTATAATTTTATTTTCTCAGTTACAAAGCTTCAGGGCATTTTAGGAAATAAATACCTCTCTCCTGATATAATTTATTGCCTGGTGTATCTTCAATTTGTCTTTATCGGATGAAAATGGAAGACCATATGGTGATAACGACGTTTTGGAGGGAGAGAGAGAATTGCTGTATTCGAAGCAAAAGTTGTGTGGGGATCGTCAAAATCAACATCGTTAACATTTGATTCGGTAACAACCAAACATTATAACTTTCCATGCTCTCTTCCAAAACATTTGGGATAAAAATGGGGTTAAAACTTTTATTTCCGTTTAAGAATTGGGATTATAGGGTTTCTTTTCTCCTCCTCACATTTTGTCAAATGTTTATTTTATTAAATCGTAAGTATATAACTATTAGTTAAGTGATGAATTTCGTTGGATGCATTGTACAATTTGCGTAAATTACAGCGCAGACAAAGGCGCGTGCCTCTACTCTCTCTTCTTTTCTTTTCTTTCATTTTATCTTTCATCTTAAATATAGTCTTTTTTCTTGACAACAAACTAATAAACTGGAAAATTATATAAGTTTATTATCTTGTATATTGAAAAAGAATTGCTTTAAACAGGAACGTCACCATATGTGAAATAATGATATATCACGCTAAAACAAAAAATTATGTACTATGTCCCGTGTTTAAATTTGTCTTGATTTATATTTGTGTTAGCTCTTGTTTAAGTTTTTAATAAAATATTTCAGTGCCAATAAAAATATCATTAGGTCTTATAANGGGGGTGGGATGGAGCAAAATGAATACCACACGTGGAATTTTTATATTATCTCACATATACATGTATGTTTGCCATGCAGTCATGCAAAGAATTTCTTTTTCTTTTTTTTCTGTAAAAGCACAATTTTTTATTCCTTACGAAGGATGGACCATGCACACAGTTTTGAAAGCAAGGTAGCCGATCGTTAATAAATGATACTCTCCCAGTAGCAGAACCAGAAATATTTTGTATCAAAGTCAAAATAAATTTATAGGGTCAAAATAATTTTTTTAAACAAAATTTAATTAATTTTTAAAAAATAGTGCGGTCGGCTGACCCCACTACCGTCACGTTACCTCCGCCCCTGATACTCCCTCCTAAGATGTTTTAAGGAACTTTGATGTTTTAAGAGCACCTCCAGTAGTGATACCTCATTAGAGTCCTTACAAATAGTTTTTTATATTATTTTAATTTTTTTTTCAGATTTAAAATAAAAAACTGAAAATGTCAATCAATCACGGATTGTCCCGTGTCGTGAGACATGCGAATAGTGCAAGAGATTCACTAAGAATAAGTTATTATTTAGGGATTTTAAGAGCATAATTAACCCTGAAACCCAATTAAGGGGTTCTTAAATTTCTAACTTTTTTTTGTTTGACAAAAAAACATTAAAATGAACACCATTCGCGGACCGTCACGTATCGGTAGGACCCGCGAACAGTGCAAGGACCCAACGAAAATCGGTCATTATTGTGTAGTTTTTATTACATGTTTCTTAGCTTTTGGTGGGGGCCACTATAATTTAAAATATTTTTTTGCTAAGGATCCCACTTAAGGACCCAAGGATGTTGATGGTCTAAGGATCCCACTTAAGGACCCAAAGATGTTGATAGAGTAAGATTATCAATGGTTCTGGGATAAAGTCCCTTAAGTTTTGTCGGTTCCTTAAGTTTTTTTGGTCGGTTTTTGTGAAGGTTCAACCCTTAATTAAGAGATTTTTTTTCTGTTTCTCTCTCAGTCTCCGTGTTTTCTTCTTAAGGGTATGTGTTAAAGCACCCCTCTATAATGTTGCTCTAAGGATTGAATCATTAGTTTTTAGTGGGATCTACTGATTATTTAATTATTTTTTAGGACTACGCTTTAAGTATCTCCATTGCGGGAGCTCTAAGATGTTTTCATTTTTCTAAGTAATTTTTACTTAATTAAAAATTGTGCAACCTATCATATTTAATAATATATTATAATTGGTTGAATATCGTCAATTTATAGTTTTAATGTTATTTTTTTGATAAAAAGTAATTTTTTCTAATATGTGTGTTTTTTACCTGAACATCACATTTAGGAACATAGAGAATATAATTTTAATTTTATTATGTACATAGATAAGTAAACATACCATATGAATATACTATATTTTTAAAATCAACGCACGAGTTTTTCCCTATATAAAAAAGTTTGCATCTTGAGTTTTTCAGTCTTCACCAATCCTATTTAATTTAGGTATTCAATATGTATACCTAATAAAATAACCAAATGACATTTACTTAACCTAATTCTATGTTTGAGTAACTAACACATGCAATATTTACGTTTTGTGACGCACACGGACACGGTACACAGATTAGTAGTGATGAACGTAATATTTCATACCCATTGGGATGTATCCTATCAGAGAGTGAAGTCGAAGACATACACATGTGCCTGAAAAGTGTCAACAAATGGATAACGAAATATAACTCAATAACTACGAACGCAACATGATCTCTCACAAACGAACACAGCTCTACAATATCTTAACAAAAACCCTCACTGAGCTACATTCGCTTCGCCCACGATAATCCACAACCCCACTCATTAAGTTAAGAAAAATCCAAATTTAGCGTTTGCGTTTATAAAATAACTCTATACATATAGTTATAGTTTGCATTTGTTCATTAACGCAAACATAATTTTGCAACGAACGCGAGGTTCAAGGTAGCAAACATGTGGTATTGCAACGTGCACACGAGCGTTGGTGATAAATGTAACACCCGCATTTTTCAAAATAAAGTAATAAATAATAATGTTNTTTTAAAATCTCCATTTATTGCTCCGCGTAAATAATTCCAATATCATAATCCATAAATAAATAGCACTAAATCCAAGTAAATAAATGAATCCCAAAAATATCGATAAAACATAAAACCACAAGTCTGGAAAATAGATAAGTAA
>OVBX01003754.1:0-13387 GCA_900406325.1 Erucastrum elatum | reverse complement strand
TAAGCTGTATTACAAGTCTTATGGATGAAAAAGGAATCTCATATCCACATTTTAAGAAACCAAAAAGTCCATGAATATTCTTTTGAGATATGAACTCTTAAGATTTTGAAATGCGACATACAATACAATACACACTTTCTCTAATGTTGAAGATTGAGAAACAAGAGTGTNTGAGAAACAAGAGTGTTCCCACTAGTTCAAAACGCAGTTTTTTCTCCCTAAAGTTTTGTATTTTTAAAAGCGATGCTGTTGGAGGACGAGTTGCACTCTCCCTTAACAAGGCCCATCGAATAAATGATACCGGCACAATTCAGGAAAAAAACGTAGCTCGGTACAAATGTAACTAGGCCATGAACGATAAAGGTAGGCCCAATGACGATCACGGCCCAGTCGANGTATAGAAGAGGGAGGAAATCAAAATTCAAACGCTACGGATTCTACTCTATTTCTACATCTACCTGGCATCTCGGGTTGCTCTCCTCACTCATTCGGCGCTCAAACCGCCGGCTAGGGTTTTAATTCTCGCAGATCTCCGGCGGTTATTGTTGTTCTTCTTCTTCTCATCCGCCCATGGACTCGGATTCCTCTAAGTCGCGGATTGACCAGGTCCGTTTCTCTTATTCACGAATTCGAGAACTCGTGTTTAGAATCTGACCTGGATTGATGCAAAAGGGACGAACTTTATAGAGTGTTCGATTCATTGGATTGATTTGAGTAGACCTGTAACTTGAATCTAGGCCACATTTTTGGCTGAACCCCATGATTTGATTCTTTTCACTATGAACAGTGAAATTAGTTATGGATTTTTCATGATTTAGTGTAAAAAGAATTGATTTTTGAACTTTTTCTTTAGTCAAACTATGAACAGTGAAGTTAGTTATGATGGATGAGAAGTGGGCATAAAGAGAGAGTTTTGTGATACTGAAGCTAATGTGTGTGTTTCTTCTACTAACTGGTTTTTCTTGTCACTTTACTACTTTTAGTTCTATGTTTCGAAGAAGAGGAAACATCTTTCGCCAAACTTGAAGTCTGGGAGAAACGAGAAAAATGTGAAGGTGACTGGTGAAAGGTCTCCTGGAGACAAAGGCACTTTGGACAGTTACTTGAAACCATCCCTGGATGACAAGACCACTTCCAATAGTGTGTTGCAGGCAAGGCAGGAAGCGTTTTCGAAAAAATTGGATCTGCAGGTTGTTTCTGGCCCCCCTTATGCTGGTGAAAGTATACATCCACGCTTGCCTCAACCTGTAAGCGCTGAAAGTTCTAAAGGAGTTGAAGGGTGTTTTAACCAGGGAGGATCTCAAGTCTTACCTAAAGAAGGTGTTGCTACAGCTCAGAATCGTGCACCAGATGTTCTGCTCTGTGCCAACCAGAAAGATAATTCAGAACTAAGAGACTTTGCTACTGGTTTTTTGTCCTTGTATTGTAGGTAATATGCCTTGGTTGTTGTCAATATTTTCTGCTTTCTATTATGT
Organism: Erucastrum elatum; assembly: GCA_900406325.1. Taxonomy (NCBI): domain Eukaryota; kingdom Viridiplantae; phylum Streptophyta; class Magnoliopsida; order Brassicales; family Brassicaceae; genus Erucastrum; species Erucastrum elatum. The sequence continues at coordinate 11,912 of OVBX01003754.1, read as the reverse complement.
CCGAATAAATTGTTTTGAGATTTAGAGCAATTTGTAAATTGTGCTTCTGTGTTTTTTTTTCAGTGAAGTGCGGTCTGTTGTTGGCTCACCTCCACATCAGAAGGCAAACGAGTTGAAGCGTTGCGGCAGCTCATCGCTACTTGCTCAAGATATGCAACTTTCTCACAAGAGGCGTTGTGATTACGAAAAGATACCATCACTAGATGAACCTGCATATCCCCTCGGTAGTAAGCCTGATTCAATCGCTAGTATTGTTGATAGAAGAGATAAATCTGTTTCAGGTCCTATGAAGAAGGTATAAATGGAACAAACAGTTATTGTTACTTTTCTTCATGCTAAACTGCTTCATTTTAGATTATTTGATGCCTTTGCTCTAATATATTCACAGATTTCAAGCAATGAGTCTGTTGAAGTTCCAATGGGCTTGAGGAAGTGTACTAAGGCACCAGAATCATCTGCTCTTCTAACTGAATGCCGCACGCCTGGATCAGCCGTTAAATCGTGTCATGTTGGAACCCCTAAGTCAGGAAGTGGTAGCTCAATTTTCTCTCCTGGGGATTCTTTCTGGAATGAAGCAATTCAATTTGCTGATGGTTTGTCAGTGCCAACTGAGAACTGTGGTTCCGTAGAAGCTAACGACAGAAACAAAGAAGATAACTGCAGTGACAACTTAAAGAGAAGTTTAGATTTGGATGAAAGCGGAGTAAAGGATAAAGGTGCCGTTGGCTATTCAAAGGTCGCAGAGAAGCATGGGAGAGATTTCAATAAAGAAGTATCTCCGCTCCCTGTCAAAAACCTGGAACTTTTGTTTCAAGATAAAAAAGCAAATGGAAGCACCCGAGAGCAAACAGCTTCATTTGATCAAAATAACATTACTCGAGGAAGCAGTAGGATCTCTCAAGGAAGTCTTGATGTTGCAAATAATGGTCAGGCGAATAAAATTTTGATAGGCGGGATGTGTCCAGAACGTGAAGAAAATAAAGTTGTAGTGAGCGAGGACAACCATAATGTAAGATCTGTCCCAGCCATAAGCAACATGAGGAAAGCAGCTGATTCTAGTGAATCCGAAGAAAGTCAGACTCCTTCAAGCTCTCATTATAGTAAAGATGGTTTAAGTCTTAGCACCTGGCTTCCCTCAGAAGTTTGCAGCGTATACAATAAGAAAGGAATATCTAAACTCTATCCGTGGCAGGTACATAACTGTTAGTTTGATTTGTGTGTTGTTATTTGTCAACTATATTTAGTGCACAGCTGATCAATATTTTTCAATGTCCCTGCTCCTATAGATAGATAGATGTGCATATGCTTCTAAATTGCCTTCATGGCAGTTATTATATCAATTGTGAAGTATTTTTTTTCCATGCGATTTATGTTCGTAGTTTTTGTACATGTANNTACTCTTAAATTTCTGGGATCGTATCTGAATTCTGAAGGAACTTCCTATTTTGTCTTTATTTCCTGTTTTTGTGTATGCTATTGCTTCTGATGTTTCACTAGCTGAATACAAATTGTTATAAAAATTTCTAGGTCGAGTGTCTTCAGGTGGAAGGTGTTTTACAGAAAAGGAATCTGGTATATTGTGCTTCTACAAGGTATCTTCATGGTTTGCGATGAATCTACCAAATCAAAGTTTATTTCTTTTCATACATTATTGATCTCACTAGCTAGCGTCTATGTGACAAGAATTTATGCTCAATTTCAAAACCATGCTATTTGTGCAGTGCTGGTAAAAGTTTTGTTGCAGAGGTCTTAATGCTGCGCCGGGTATTAACAACTGGAAAAATGGCATTGCTTGTGCTACCTTATGTATCCATTTGCGTTGAGAAGGTTTCTTTTATTATTCCCTCCCAGCATCCTACATTATAATATTGCCTTTTCTCTTAACATAGTCGTATAACAATTGGATGCAGGCGGAGCACCTTGAGGTCCTTCTTGAACCACTTGGTAAGCATGTTCGTAGTTACTATGGAAATCAGGGTGGTGGAACACTTCCTAAAGGGACTTCTGTGGCTGTCTGCACGATTGAAAAGGCAAACTCTTTGATAAATCGCCTGCTTGAAGAGGGTCGTTTGTCTGAACTTGGGATAATTGTTATAGATGAGCTACACATGGTATGGTTTTCACATATCTCCTCTAAATTGATCTCGGACAAACTTAAACTGTCTGACACTATCTTTATTTATTTTTTACTCTATCTTCCTTAGTTACAATGAAGCATTAAAGGAAACTATTTCTCATGGTTTATACAGGTGGGTGACCAACATAGGGGTTATCTTTTGGAACTTATGCTGACAAAACTTCGTTATGCTGCCGGCGAAGGCAGTTCAGAGTCAAGTAGTGGTGAGAGTTCGGGGAGTAGCAGTGGAAAGAATGATCCTGCTCATGGCCTACAAATTGTGGGTATGAGTGCTACAATGCCGAATGTCGGAGCAGTTGCTGACTGGCTTCAAGTAAGATAAAAATATCACTACTATAAATATATACGTGTGTGTATTAAGATCACTCAGTTGCATGATACTTCTCTCTATACATATAGGTATTCATAGGTAGATGTGTAGACCTGCATGTCTAAGGGAACTATAAGAATATGATATTTATGGAATTTCACAGAAATACGGTTCGTGATTGTTAATTGTAACATTTTCTGTAAAATGAAGACGTGTGTATCTCCAGATCTCTTAAATGGGTGATGATAGTTTTCTGCAGTTGTTATTTTGGGAGATATTGTTGTTAGTTGTTACCTTTATTAAAAACTCTCTAAATTTATGGTTGCGTTTTAATCAGAAAACTTCTTATGGTTTTACATGTTGAAAGGCAGCTTTATATCAGACAGAATTTCGACCAGTTCCGCTTGAGGAGTATATTAAAGTTGGTAACATCATCTATAATAAAAAGATGGAAGTTGTGAGGACTTTACCAAAAGCTGCTAATATGGGAGGAAAAGACCCAGACCATATCATTGAGCTTTGTAACGAGGTAATGGCATTTTGAAGTTAAGATCCTATTTAAGTACTTAAATTTTTTCTGTAAGTTTCTTATTAAACACGTACTCAAAATTGGTTTAAGAACGAATACTCAGATGTTATATCACAATCCAGATTGTTCAAGAGGGGAATTCAGTGCTGATATTTTGCTCGAGTCGAAAAGGATGTGAATCAACTGCTAGGCATATTGCAAAGCTCATTAAAACAGTGGTTATAGACGTTGATGGTGAAAATAGCGAGTTTATGGATATCACATCTGCTATTGATGCCCTGCGAAGGTCTCCATCTGGAGTAGATCCTGTACTAGAGGAAACTCTTCCCTCTGGGGTTGCCTACCACCATGCTGGTCTTACAGTATGTATACACAATTCATTCACCACATATTTTCTTGACCTGGTTATATTTCATAACGAATATTACGCAAAGTGAATATCTTCATGTTCCAGCACTAAATAGACAAATTTATTTGAATTTCAGGTAGAAGAAAGAGAGATAGTTGAGACCTGTTACCGTAAGGGTCTTGTACGTGTTTTAACAGCTACATCCACTCTGGCGGCGGGGGTTAACTTGCCTGCAAGGAGAGTCATTTTTCGGCAACCAATGATTGGCCGTGATTTTATTGACGGAACAAGGTACAAGCAAATGTCTGGTCGGGCTGGGCGGACTGGGATTGATACAAAAGGAGAAAGTGTATGCCTTCAATTTCTTTAGAAATATTGTAATTTTATATTTCAGTTCCTCATAGTGAAACTTCCAGACATTTTTGTTCTTGTTTGGATTGGTCAATGACTCAATGGTCTAGGCTTTTGATTCTTGTTCTAAACTTTAATTTATTTCCAGGTGTTGATTTGCAAACCAGGAGAACTCAAGCGAATAATGTCACTTCTGAATGAGAGCTGCCCACCTTTGGAGTCTTGTTTATCTGAAGACAAGAATGGAATGACTCATGCAATATTGGAAGTTGTGGCAGGTGGAATTGTTCAGACTGCCAAAGATATACACCGCTATGTTAGGTGTACTCTTCTGAATTCTACAAAACCCTTTCAAGATGTGGTCAAATCAGCCCAGGATTCCCTTCGGTGGCTGTGCCACAGAAAATTTCTTGAGTGGAACGAAGAGACAAAGTTATACACTACAACACCCCTCGGACGTGGAGCTTTTGGCAGTTCTCTCTGCCCAGAGGAGTCACTTGTAATTTAATCTGACTTCCATAACTGATAATGCATTTTATGTAGTATTAAACAAGCTTGACGTGTATGTAATTGGTGCTTCTGCAGATAGTGCTGGATGATCTTCTAAGATCACGTGAAGGACTAGTTATGGCTTCTGATTTGCATTTGGTCTACTTAGTCACACCAATTAATGTTGGTGTTGAACCAAACTGGGAATTGTATTATGAACGGTTTATGGAGCTGTCTCCTTTAGAACAGGTAAGCTTGTACTCTCTGGTAATATATGGCATTATTATGTGTTATAAGCACTAGGTATTTTGTCATGATATCTTTAATTGCCTGTCTTCCTTGTTAATGGTATTCTTCTTATTAATATTTTAGTGTTCTGAAATATTTTTCGAATGGCACTACGCCTTCTTACATGGGGCATAACTACGCAAAATATCTGTTCGCTGATGCTGTTACTTGATCTCACAATTTTCAGTCTGTTGGCAATAGAGTTGGAGTGGTCGAACCTTTTCTGATGCGTATGGCACATGGTGCAACAGTGCGCACTTTAAACAAACCACAAGATGTAAAGAAGAATTTGCGTGGAGAATATGACAATAGGCATGGTTCAGCGAGCAGTAAGATGCTTTCAGATGAACAGATGCTTCGAGTGTGCAAAAGATTTTTTGTTGCCCTCATCTTGTCAAAATTAGTCCAGGTGGCTCCCTACTGCTTCTTTCTTTCTTGTATTTTTTTAATCTTTGCTAAGCTTCTTCTTTTGGTCCCGTTGCAGCTTTCACGATCACGTACACTCCAAGATATTCTCTTAAACTGTATATTGTTTGAACTATGAAATGCAGGAAGCTTCTGTATCTGAGGTTTGTGAAGCCTTTAAAGTGGCTAGAGGTATGGTTCAAGCGCTACAGGAGAACGCTGGAAGGTTTTGTTCCATGGTTTCGGTGTTCTGTGAGAGGCTTGGATGGCATGATCTGGAAGGCTTAGTTGCCAAACTCCAGAACCGTGTATCATTTGGTGTTAGGGCTGAAATTGTTGAACTTACTAGCATTCCATATATAAAGGTACTTGTAACTTCCAGAAACTTGTAGCTACAATATGAATGTTGTTGACAAAGATGGATTTTGGTACTGAATAAATAGGGTTCAAGAGCTAGAGCATTGTACAAAGCTGGCTTGCGTACATCTCAGGCGATAGCAGAAGCGTCTATCCCTGAAATTGTCAAAGCCCTCTTTGAATCTTCAGCGTGGGCTGAAGAAGGTAATTCAGTTTTCTTAAGACAGTTTAGATCGATGTTTTGTTACCTCACTGACGTCTCTCCAGCTTATATAAGGAATGATCAGTTGGCCATTTGTTGGAAAAAATATTGTGTCCCCTACAATCTAATGTGCTCGAGTTGGTATGGTGTACCAGGTACAGGACAGAAAAGGATACAGTTGGGATTAGCCAAGAAAATCAAGAACGGGGCGCGCAAAATTGTTCTTGAGAAGGCAGAAGAGGCGAGGGCTACTGCATTCTCTGCCTTTAAGTCGCTCGGTTTGGATGTTCATGACCTGTCGAATCCCTTGCCATTGGCTCCTGCTAGGATTCTCAATGGACAAGTAACTATGGAAAGAGACATTTCCGGAAGCTCTGTTGCTCCCAATGGACTACAGCATGTTCCAGGACAATCAAGCATGGAGGGGTACATGGAACATGAAAATTCTGACACAGATAATCACGGAGAAAATCCAAGGGAAGTATCAGGTGCTGCCTTAGGAGTTTCCTCAGAAGTTAACTTGAGCGATCCTCTTCCTGATTTTCAACCTTTAGGATCAACAGTTGGCACTGATGGGCTTAATGCTGTTAGTATTCTTTCCAGCGATGACAGAGATATCAAAAAAGAGGGTAATGCTGAGCAGCAGTTGACGAGGAATGCAGATATTCCTCTCAGCAATAAGGATAATGCAGGTGAAAAGGGTCCAATAACTGCAGGAAATATTTGTGGCGGATTTGACTCTTTCCTGGAACTCTGGGAATCTGCTGGGGAATTTTTCTTTGATATCCACTATAATAAACTTCAAGGTTTGAACTCCCGCATCTCTTATGAGATACATGGAATTGCGATCTGCTGGGATAACTCTCCTGTATACTACGTCAATCTTAACAAGGACCTTCTCAGCCTAGATTGTGCAGAAAAGCTTTCCAAGGATTCTGCTATTGGCAAGAAAGAGGTTTTGGATACCCACAACATGTTTGATGTTATAAAATCTAGGTGGAACAGAATCAGTAGTATAATGGGGAATGAAAAGACGAGAAAGTTCACGTGGAATCTGAAAGTCCAGATTCAAGTGCTCAAGAGTCCTGCCATTTCAGTCCAAAGATGCAGTCGCCTGAATCTTGCAGAAGGGATCAGGGATTTTGAGTTGGTGGATGGATCTTGGTTAGTAACGCCTCCACTTCGCGTAAACCACACCATTGACATGAGCATCGTGACATGGATTCTTTGGCCAGATGAGGAAAGATACTCAAATCCAAACATAGACAAGGTAATTCCAGACTGACACAAATATCATATGTTTTATTCTTTTGTTGGTTAGTCTATATCACACACAGATTTAGCTCATACTTCTATAGTATAGTTGTTCATTACAAGTTTCTAAAACTGTTGTAGGAGGTAAAGAAAAGACTATCACCAGAGGCAGCTGAAGCTGCAAATCGCAGTGGCAGGTGGAGGAATCAGATCCGAAGGGTTGCCCACAATGGTTGCTGCAGACGGGTGGCTCAAACGCGAGCTCTTTATTCAGCTCTTTGGAAGATCCTTGTTTCCGAAGAACTTCTTGAAGCACTCACAACCACTGAAATGCCGCTGGTATATATTTTCACTGCTCTTACTAAAATGGCTTACTCTCCTAAGTTAGTTGTTTTTGTGGCATCATAATGCATTCATTCTGTGTTTCAGGTCAATGTCCTTGCAGACATGGAGCTCTGGGGTATAGGCGTCGATATAGAGGGATGCCTTAGGGCACGGAATATATTGCGGGATAAGCTGCGGTCCCTTGAGAAGAAAGCATTTGAGTTAGCTGGCATGCCATTTTCATTGCACAACCCAGCTGATATTTCAAATGTGCTGTTTAAACAGTTGAAGTTGCCCATACCAGAAGCCCACAATAAAGGGAAACTTCATCCAAGTACTGATAAGCAGTGCTTGGATCTTTTAAGGTATTGCAAAGGGCTAATTGCTTTTACTTCAATGTTTTTTTTTTCATCACGAAGGATAACAAACTTTTTGAGGTACTATCACTGGTAAGGTCTTATATAGACCATTTGCTTACTTGGGAATATGACTTTGTCCCAGGAATGAGCATCCTATTGTCCCTATTATCAAAGAGCACCGCACTTTGGCAAAGCTCTTAAACTGTACACTTGGATCAATCTGTTCACTTGCTAAACTACGCTTGAGCACGCAAAGGTACACTTTGCATGGCCATTGGCTTCAAACATCAACAGCAACTGGGCGGCTTTCCATAGAGGAGCCTAATCTCCAAGTATGACTTCTACTATGTTTCCTTTTCATTCTATCGTGTATTTAAAAATCAGTGACCATGTTACTTTTTTGCAGTCTGTTGAGCATGAAGTAGAGTTCATACTAGACAAAAATGGAAATGAAGTAAATTCAGATGCTGATCGCTACAAAGTCAACGCACGTGATTTCTTTGTTCCTACTCAGGTAAATTTGTGATTTCTAAAAGTTTTCTGTCTTGGTCTTCAAGCCAACAAGACAAAGCATATTTCTCCAAAAAAGAAACAAGAGTTGTGCAACTGTAAGTATATATTTCCTCCAAATAGACTGAATATGATATCTGTTTTTTTTTTACCACAGGAGAATTGGTTACTCTTGACGGCAGATTATTCACAGATAGAGTTACGACTTATGGCACATTTTTCTAGAGATCCTTCGTTGATTGCACAGCTTAGACAGCCAGATGGTGATGTCTTTACGATGATAGCTGCCAAATGGACTGGGAAGACGGAGGATTCTGTTAGTCCGCATGATAGAGATCAGACCAAAAGATTGATCTATGGAATTCTATATGGAATGGGTGCAAACAGACTTGCTGAACAGCTTGAGTGCAGCTCAGACGAAGCCAAGGAGAAAATTATAAGCTTTAAAAGTTCTTTCCCTGCAGTCACCTCTTGGCTTAACGAAACAGTTTCATTTTGCCAGGAAAAAGGGTGAGTGTGTTATACACTTATCATCATCAATGCTTATTATACTTGAAATTACTGCTATATTACAATCCAAGAACATCTTTTGATATGCAGATACATTCAGACTCTCAAGGGAAGAAGACGCTTCTTGTCGAAAATTAAATTTGGGAATGCCAAAGAGAAATCTAAGGCTCAAAGGCAAGCTGTAAACTCTGTGTGCCAGGTCCGTCCTTGTTTCTTCCTTTCCTTTTCCCTGACACGTCATGTTATGCTGTGACTTTTAATAAGACTCTACCAGATCTTTCTATTTAGTATAAGAATGTGTAGTCATGAAAATTTGCTTCCAGGCCAAATAAAATATTTACATGGGTTGTGGTTTTTATTCAGGGATCTGCTGCTGATATAATAAAGATTGCAATGATAAACATATACTCTGCAATTTCTGAGGATAATGACACTGCAGCATCTAGTTCTTCAACTGAAACTAGGTTTCACGTGTTGAAGGGACGGTGCCGAATTCTTCTACAGGTGAGAGAGTTGTTGTCCACCGTTCTTATACCTCGAGTTATGTCGTTTCTATCCATAAATTTACTTTCTCCTGCACGCTAATATTTTTATCCACATTATTATGATGCCAGGTACATGATGAACTTGTGCTGGAAGTTGATCCTTCTTACGTGAAAGAAGCTGCAATGTTGCTACAATCCAGCATGGAAAATGCGGTTTCACTACTCGGTATGTACCAATGATCGATCATTTTTTCTTCGAAGTATATATATACATATTGTATGTTGACTTGAGAGATTGTGTTGTGTATTATCAGTCCCTCTACATGTGAAACTGAAGGTTGGGAAAACATGGGGTTCTTTAGAGCCGCTGCAAGGCTGATCAAGACATCAACAAAATTCTCAGTTGTCTTTATATCTCAATTTGAGAGCTTCAGATTGTTTGAGCAAACTCGCTCACGTGCGTATCTGATGTCTGTTCCCCACATCCACCGCTTAACGCAAGGCCAATGCTCTGTTTCAGTCTTCCTTGTGCTTGAAGATGGAAGTGGAGAGGAACGGACCCATTCCAAACGGAATTTTCGTATGCTTTGTGTTCAGAGGGCTCTCCTTATCAGATGTAAAGAGACTGTAAAGTTACAACCATTAACAGTTACCACAGTTTTACTTAGACAGTGACTTTTAACATGGCCAAATTCATATATAAAGATTAGGAAATGTACCGTCTCTTTTTGACTGTAAATACATATTTTTTCTCTATGTACTCATTGCTCCAAAAGAGTAAATGTATAATTGTTCTGTTTTTTTTTTCAGTTTAGTAAAGCTTAAGATAGATGCAATGTACATTTATTAACAATCTTGAGACGCTTAGTTCTAGTGGGTTTTTTAGATTCTGTGGACTGTGTCCGCCACTTAATAGAACAAACCGTCGTTTTCAACTGGCACAAGAATTATCCCGTGAACCTCTAAACCCCTCAGAGTATACATACATACACTTTACTCACAGTTGAAAATTGATATCATGGAAACTTTTTAGTGGGGGCAATTGTCAACTAAAAAAAAAGATCCACAGAAAGTTGGAATCTATCTATCTTTTCAACTTGCAAAGAAAAACAGGAAACATGTAAAATAATCTGATAAATCGACCACAATAAGATAAGTATTGTATTATTGACAAGAGGAAGTGGGTTGCTCAAGAGCGGCGATGCTAACTATAGTGATTTGCTCCGCTGTCTAATATGTAACTGAAAAATAAAATAAAATAATTAACGATAATAAGTTAAGCATTAGAAGATGCTAATTATCACCGGAAACAGAGTTGAGATAATAAAAAAGCTGAAACCACATTCTCAGCTACAGAAGCTAACACTGCTCTATACGACAAAAAACCTTGTCACAGACTCACAATATGCTCAAAAAAACCTCACCTGCTTCTTCCTTCTCTCAGATAAAGTGACAACTCCTCACCAACCCTTTGTTTCATTCCCCTTAAACGACATCGTTTTTTCTCATGTCACTCTCTCCTTCAGCCTCGCCAGCTCCGGCGGATTCTCCGCCTGCCACGTCATCACCTCCAGCTCCTCCTCTGTCTCCACTTCCCCCGCCATTGGAATCTCCTCCTCCCTTGGCTCCACCACCGTCTATCTTACCTCCCACAGCTTCCCCACCACCACCGTCTCCTCCGTTAGAACCTCCACCATCTCCTCTGTTGGAACCACCACCGTCTCCTCCGGAAGAACCACCACCTTCTCCTCCCGAGGAACCCCCACCTTCCGTTTCACCGCCATTGCCCTTCCTTCCCGCCAAACCGTCTCCGCCGCCTTCTGAGTCACTACCACCGCCGGTAGAAACGGTTACTCCACCACCTCCTTCACTACCATCAGAATCACCCCCACCGGTGAAAACAGCTTCTCCACCACCGCCATCTCCTCCTCGCCGCCGTGGTCCTAAACCGTCACTTCCTCCTCCCATCATTTCTTCTCCTCCAAAGCCTTCTCCCACCACTCCATCTCTCCCAGAGACATCCCCTCCACCTAAACCACCACTTCCAACGACGCCATTCCCGTCTTCATCCACTCCGGCGCCGAAGAACTCGCCGTCGCCGGAAGCAGCAACAACTCTTCCATTCTTCGGCCCAACGGGCCCAATACCAGACGGAACTATAACAACACCTAATGGGCCCATTATAGAGCCCAAAACAACTCCCGCCGAAACAATCTCCCCGGGAACAGCACAGCCACTTGTACCAAAGAGTCTCCCCGAGACGACGTCGTACCACCGATCCTCCGCTGGTTTCTTATTCGGCGGGGTTATCGTTGGAGCTCTTCTGCTTGTTCTCTTAGGCCTCCTCTTCGTCTTCTACAGAGCCACCAGAAACAGAAATCACAACAGCTCTCGTCGTCACCAATCAAAAACTCCACCAAAAGGTAACAAATCGCGCCATTAAAAATTCAAATTTTATAGTCTTGATACAAAATAAAAACTTCATCTTTATGTCTACAATGTGATGATCATACATAAAAATTGAACCTTTCGTCTCACATTGTCAAATAAAATAACATTTGATCAGTTTCAAAATGATGGTAAATTGTATGTGTTTTAGAAAAGACAATTATTTCCAAAAGTACATTTTTAATACGTTTTTATTAGATAAATTCATAATAATAATGGTATACTGTATATTAAAACAAAGCTAATTGTATTTATTAAATCTTGATTATGTAAAACTTGTGAAAATAATTAATCAAAAATAACTATTTATAATTAAATTTAAAATATGTTTTTATGTGCGAAAATATCTTTTTCTGTTTGTATTATACCACTTACGATTATAAGTTCTTGTCTGAATCAGTTCAACATCAACGAGGTGGTAATGTGGAACCAGACCAGACAAATGTTATCACCATACCACCACCTAAATATTCATCCAGCGCGAGCTATAGTACTAAGGAGAGCAATGCTGTTGCAATGGTTACGATATCATCAGGAACGTTCGCATACGAAGAGCTACTAGAGGCAACGGGCGGATTCTCAGAGGCTAACCTATTGGGAGAAGG
>OVBX01003753.1:0-16051 GCA_900406325.1 Erucastrum elatum | reverse complement strand
TCATTAGTTTAGAAATCATTCAAATTTCTGGTTGCACTTAGATTAAATAGGCACTTGCATTTTCATTGCTTTGAATCCCTTGGAATTGGTTCGACAACTTACTTCCCTATACTACATCATTTGTTTTAGGAGCCTTGAAAACTCCTAACATCAAAGAGCTAAACAAATTAGCGCGCACTAACCTTGTGTGCTCTTTCTAGAGCTTGACCACCTTTTATCAGCACACCTTGAGATGCACCAACCCCAGTGCCAACCATAACAGCGGCTGGAGTAGCCAGCCCAAGAGCACATGGACAGGCTATGACCATGACAGATATTCCAAACTGAAGAGCTAACTCAAAGCTATCCATTGAAGAAGGGATCCATGCTTCAGGGTACCAAAGCAATTTCCTAGCTAAAAACCAGGCAAGCCAAAGTTGAGAACGAGAGGAAAATTACCTGCGACATTGAAAACCAATAAGTTTTTAAAGTAGTTTTTCACTAAAAGACCCAAACTTCTTGTTTATCAAAATGTCAGACTACTCACCAAGGGAACAAAGAACTTGGAAATTCGATCAGCCAACTTCTGGGCTGGAGCTTTGGCAAGCTGTGCAGACTCAACAAGTCGAACAATGTGTGCAAGAGCACTCTCTAAACCAGCCTTTGTAGCCTTTATATGCACAACTCAGTTCTCATTCAAAGTGCCTCCTATTACTGTATCACCTTTTCTCTTTGCAACTGGCCTTGCCTCTCCAGTTATCATACTTTCATTCACATGATTCTGTCCCCACATTACATACCTATCCGAAGCTACTTTAGCACCAAGAACAATATTGATCACATCATTCTTCTGTACCAATCGACCATCAATCTCCTCTTCACCAGTCACATTCCCATCCTCGTCCAAGGCCAACAATATTGCAGTGTCGGTGCCAAGTTCATAAGCTTTGCGATCTCTTGAGATGTTTTTCCTTTAGCCATAATCTCCAAATATTTTCCTAGTATGATAAACGAAATGAGCATGGCACTAGTCTCAAAGAAATCTACTCCAATAAAATCCAGAAGACAAAATAAATAATCAGATATTTAATTTTCAACTGAAAGAAAAAAAAGAAACTTGCATTAACAAAGCTATGGTAGAAGAGGATCTAAGCCCGATTGTTGAGGGCGTCGATGACGGCTTCGTGAATTCCAGGTAGATGCTTCATGTAACATCCCACTTCATGGCCCAATATTTTTATTAGACTAATGGGCTTCTCTACGGCCTATTTGACAAAAACCTAGGGTTCCCTCTCCTTTTTATATAAATAGGCAGCCTCCTTCTCCCTTTCTCCCCATTCACAAATCGGTAGCGGAGCTCTGCAGAGATTTCTCGGAGACTGGAAGCCCTAGCCGTTAAACTCTCTTCCCTGCGCCGCCGTCCTTCTCTCATCTCTCTCCGCGATCTCTCTCTCTCTCTCTCTCTCTCTCTCTCTCTCTCTATCTTCATCGTCGCTCTCTCTCTCTCCTTTCGCCGGCGACCGTGTGGTGGTGGTGGTGGTGATCGGATCTCGCCTCTCCTTTATCTTCTTGTTCCAGATCTCATCTCCTTATCTCTTGTTTCAAGATCCAGATCTAGGCTAAGGTGAGGTGTCTTGAACCCATCCTGTTCTCATGATTCCTTATAGTACTTTATGTTGGATCTAGGATTGGTTAGACCCTGTTTGGGAGTTAGGATGATAGATCATGTTGAAAGCTAAGGTGTTAGATCAAAGATCATACTGCATAAGAACTTCACACTTTTTAAATGAGACATTAATGGACTGCCTCATGTTGTGTAATGATGTGTGTTGTGTGATTGTTGTTTGGTCCCCATGTGATGAATGTGTTGAAAGCTAGGTTGCTAGAGAGAATTGATTATGTGAAGTAATAACTGTGTAGTATGATGTACCTTGAGGATGATTGTATGATATGGTGATACATGTGTTTGATGTGTTGAAAGTGAATGTGAAGTGTAATGTGGGTGACAGCGAAAATGGGTGGCACCTAGTTAATGAACACGAGTCTATGTATAAGTCAAATGAGAATGAGAAAGAGAATGAGTACGAGTACAAGTATGAGTAAGAGTAAGAGAATGAGTATAAGTATGAGTAAGAGTAAGAGAATGAGTATGAGTAAAGGAAATGAGAAGAGTCAATCAACTTGTTTGATGTCCTGTTTGGATCACTGAGAACGGGTGAGCGTCTAAAGTCTAGGAAGTGTGGACCCACGGGACAGCAGCCTAACAAGAGGTACCCGTGGGCGAGTTGAGTTGAGATGAGATGAGATAAGCCTACCGCGAGATGCGGGATAGAAAATGTGAAGGGCGCCATAGGATCGAGTCAGTGCCGAGTCGTGGTACAAGTATGGCTATTAAGACCGAGGTGGCAGACAGAGCCAGTGGGCCAACGTGCTGCAACTCGGATAGCTATGTACGAAGCTGGAAGGGAGGGACGGTTTTCCCGAGAGAGGGCGCCTCATCCAGGATAGGCCGGAACGAGTTGGGTTCCCGTAAACGGATAGAGGTCCATACGTCTAGGTTTCTTGGTGTCGAGTCCGTTTGTATGATTGGTGTTTGTCTAATGAATCAATGTGGAGCAACGACTGAGTTCGTTGTATTCATTGATCATTAAGTTATTAGAAATGAATGAAAGGTGATTGTTTAAAATGAAGTTGATAGAATACAATGGAATGCATTGATTGTCTGTAGTGGCTAGCCAGTCGTGGTTTCCGCTTAGAGTAGTGTAAAGTGTCATGCGGGTAGGCTGGTCTAGAGTCACTTCACTAAGTAACCCATTTACTCAGGTCCTCCCCCTTCCTTTTTCCCTGCGCGCAGGACTGTAAGTAGAAGTGTATGGATCCGGATGGATGGAATTTCAATGAAGGCAATGCGTCCACCGACTCTTGGGACCAGTAATGGGGCACGTATGGTTGTCTATAGAGTAGACACGTGTCAGACCCCGGGGGATCAGGATGTTACACTTCATTTCTTTCTCGATAAATTCAGCGCATGCGGGATAAGTCATCCCCAAAACGCCGAAAGCTGCAGCTCTGGAAATCACCTCCTCGTCGATCTTAAGCGCCGCCGTCTCCGACGGTGATCCATCGCCGCCGCCACCGTGAGACCTGTTTAGGTGTTTACGCGGGACAGGGTAACGCTCGCTGAATCTCTCTTTCCGTATGCATGTGAGAGACAATAGCTTCGTCACCATTGGAAAGAAAAAAAGGGTATTGTCGTCTCGAATTTTAAATGGGCTACCTTTTTTAGGTTCGTGGGGGGGGGGGGGGANNGGGGGGGGGGGGAATGTATACTTTTGAAATGGGCTACCTTTTTTAAATAGCCACGGCGAGGGAGAAAAAGTCCATCACTCAATCTGGTAAATGACAAAATAGGTGGGCCAATTCTATAAATATGCACGGAAATAAATATTTTTATATAATTAAAGTATAATATTGATAAATATTTGCTGTTTATTTTTTATAAGTTTTGAGTAATTTTGTTATTTTTATGTATGATAAATAAATTTTTTTATTAAGTATTCTTATGTTCTCATATTAATTAGATATGTGATTTCAAATATAACATTTTAGATTATTTAGGTATCATTTGGTATGTTGAGTTTTATCTATTATTTTAAATTGATGAAGATTTTCTTGTTTAATTATATTAAAATTGTCTTATCGGTACCCGTTCATTTTATCCTATTTTGTTATAAATATATTTTATAAATTTTGTATAGTTTGATATATTTTGCTTTGATAAAATAAAAAATAAAAATAAAAATAACTTGTAATATTTTGAAAATTTATACACATATATCAATAGATAAATCATAATAATATGTCAATTTAATTGTTCAAATTTGATTCCTTTTGTTATTTATATTTTGGTATACTGGGCTATATTTGTTTTCCTAAATGAGTCATAATTGTGGGTTATAATTCAACTAAAATAAGAATAATATTGTTAATTATATTGTTTTTAGTTTTCATTTAGATTGATAAATATATTTAGGTTTAATTTGATATAATTTGTTTTTGATAAAATATATAAGTCTACATTTTAAAAAGTATAGAATTTTTTAAAAATTTTTGTTTATATTTTACGAAAAAATATATTTATCTAATATATATAGATAACATTATTAGTAAAATATTTATATTTTATGAAATATTTATTTATTATTTATGTGCTATTATAAAAACGAAATTTAAGATAAAAAGGCTAATTGAAATTTTGATGAGAATAAAAATTATCAATAATGGTATGGTATAACTTTTAGTTCATTAAGAGTATCTATGTAATTAATTATTTTTTTGTTAAACATGTGATATTAGATGATGAGTTTATACATGTTTTTCAATTAATTTTCTAATTAATATTCCGATAAAGTATTCACAATAAAAAATATCATCTTATAGAAAATATGTCTAAATTATTTTAATTTTTCAATCTGTTTTGTTAAGTGGTATTATATAAGTAATATATATATTTAAGTAAATATATTAACTTAAAATTTCTAAATATTATTTTTAATTCATGATTGGGGGGAAATGTATATGTAATAAAATTGAAAATCGTTCACATATACCTTATATTTTGTGATTTCCTTTTTTATTTATGTGCTTTTCCAAAAAATATTATTTTTTAAAAAAATTATTTGAATTTTGTCAAGGAAAAAGAAAATAGAAGTAGATGATATTAATGGAAATCATATATAATATTTTTATTTCATTAAAGGCATCATTGAAATCAACAATCGTGGAAGTTAACGTGACATCGGAAACTGACTTCTCAAAATATTTTAGAGATATGGCAAAAAATCTGTGAACTAATATTCGATAAATTAATTAGAAACTCTAAATGAATGATATTTTCCCGTCCTAAATTAGGCGGTTCAAAATATGATACAAATCAAAGATAGTTTTAAAATACAATTTATGTAAATGTATATCCCCAATAAATTATAAATAGAATATTTATATGTATATATATATTTTTTTTTATGTAACAACAAAAACCGATTGTGTAATTGATTTTATATTTATAAATAGAACTATCTTTTTTTCTTAATATTTAAATATATTTCAGTGATATTTTGTAAAACTATATTTTAATCCAATTTAAAATCTGTGAAACATATTGTATGTTCACCAAACCTTATAATAAACTCCTATAAAATTGGCATTTTAATATTTTGGTTATTTTATATATGGTAAAATCAAATATTTTTGTTATTTTATAAAAATGTATTTCAAAATAGAACAATGTAAAATTCTTATTTACTTTTTAAATTCAAAACTCTATAAATCTGTAAAATAGTATAGTCCCTACATCATTCATTTATAGAGCTTTTAATGTAGATTGTATATTCCGCGTAATAAGGGGATGTTAAAACTTGTTCAATATTACTAAGCAGAATCTGGCAATACATGAACTTGAAATGCAAGATAATAAATAAATTAACTGTAACATTTCATTTGTTTGCTTTAATTTATTTTGCTATGTGTAAAAGAAAGATAATATACAAGTAGACTTATCATAGCAAGCGATTCTTTAATAATGGTGTGAAGGAAGTGAGATTCATTGATTTCATCGAAGGCGACTCCAATACAAAGGCCTCGTATGTATGCTCTGCGCTGTTGTTGCCATCCTTAGCCTCCACCACAAGCTTGTAGTTCATACCAGAGACTATCTGAAACTTACCGCGGACAACGTTGATGAACTTCAGTTCAGATTGGCTTTGTATGTGGTAATGGGAGACTGCA
This sequence comes from Erucastrum elatum, assembly GCA_900406325.1. NCBI lineage: Eukaryota > Viridiplantae > Streptophyta > Magnoliopsida > Brassicales > Brassicaceae > Erucastrum > Erucastrum elatum. The sequence continues at coordinate 10,285 of OVBX01003753.1, read as the reverse complement.
AACTGGCCGATGTTTGTGATGCAAGAATTTTTAAGGTCTCTGATGGGATTCCAACCTCCGACACGTTCCGAAGCAAACATTTGAAGAGGGAGGAGGACGAAAGAGAGGAGAAAAAGAAGGATTGCCTAATTCATTTTGCTGGTTTTACTGTAATTACAGCTTTATCAAATCAAATTATTGCTGAAGAAACTTGATAAGCTTTGAGGGTCTTTTAAAGTTGATAAGGATTAGGCATATGGCACTGCATTTTAATTATCAAATTATTAATTTCAAAGACTTGATGTTTTAGTGATATAAGCTAATTATTATATTGAACCAAAAAGATGTGAAGCGTTTTACTATTTGACTAATTAAATTATTTTTGACTCACATACAAAGTTGGGAAAGTCATTGAAACATGTGATAATTTATGAATTTCTTTCGAATAAAATATAACTAATTTAGGTTCTTTTGTTTTGGTTGTATGTCCACATATATAAATAGCAGAAACTCTATGAACTAATATTCCATAACAAAAACAGTAAATAAATGATATTTTCGGTCCTAAATTGGGTGGTTCAAAATATGATTCAAATCAAAGATAAAAAATGTTATGTAAATATATGGCCCCATTTATAATAAATTATAAATTTGATATTTATACATATTTATATTGTACGTCACTACAAAAACTGATTGTATAATTGGTTTTATATTTATAAATAGAACTATCTTTATTTTTTTAATATTTAAATATATTTCAGTGACATTTTTAAAAATTATATCTTAATACATTTTAAATTCTGTGAAACATATTTTATGTTCACCAAATCTTATAATAAACTCATATGAAATTGGCATTTTAATATTTTAGTAATTGTACATACGGTAAATTTAAATATATTTCTTATTTTATAAAAATGTATTTAAAAAAAATAACAATGTAAAATTCTAATTTACTGTAAAAATTCATAACTCTTTAAATCTATAAAATAGTATAGTCATTTATAGAGTTTTTAATGTAGACTGTATATTCAGAATATTATTAAGCAGAATCTGGTAATACATGAACTTGAAATGTAAGATAATACATAAATTAACTGTAACATATCATTTGTTTGTTTTAGAACAACGTTAGGAAAGTCATTGAAATATGTGATAATTTATGGAATATTTTTGAACAAAATATAACTAATTTTGGTTCTTGTTTTATGATATTATGTCCATATATCAGAAACTCTATGAACTAATATTCGATAAAAAAAAACTTTAAATTAATGATATTAATCGGTCCTAAATTGGATGGTTCAAAATATGGTCCAAATCAAAGATAATAAAAAAATGTTATGTAAATATATGCCCCCATTTATAATAAAATTTTAAATTGAACATTTTTACACACACACACACACACACACACACACACACACATATATATATATATATATATATTGTACGTAACTACAAACCGATTGTATAATTGGTTCTATATTTATAAATAGAACTATCTTTATTTTTTAATATTTAAATATATTTCAGTGACATTTTGTAAAATTATATTTTATCCAATTTAAATTCTGTGAAACAAATTTTATGTCACCAAGTATTAAATAAACTCATATGAAATTGGCATTTTAATATTATGGTTATTGTATATACTGTAAAAGCAAGTATTTTTCTTATTTTATAAAACTGTATTTCAAAATGAGACAATGTAAAATTCTAATCTACTTTACAAATTCATAACTCATTAAATCTATAAAATAGTATAGTCCCTACATTATACATTTATAGAGTTTTTAATGTAGATTGTATATGCAGCATAATTAGGGGATGTTAAAACTTGTTCAATATTATTAAGCAGAATCAGGCAATACATGAACTTGAAATGCAAGATAATACATAAATTAACTGTAACATTTCATTTGTTTGTTTTAATTTATTTTGCTATTTGTAAAAGAAAGATATTATACAAGTAGACTCATCATAGCAATCGATTCTTTAATAGTGGTGTAAAGGAAGTGAGATTCATTGATTTCATTGATGGCAAATCAAATACAACGGCCTCGTACGTTTGGTCTGCGCTGTTGTTACCATTATTAGCCTCCACCACAAGCTTGTAGTTCATACTAGAGACTATCTGAAACTCACCGCGGACAACGTTGATGAACTTCAGTCCAGATTAGCTTTGGATGTTGTGCTGGGAGACTGCAAACTGGCTGATCTTGACGACGTGAGGATCCTTAAGGTCCCTGATGGGATTCCAACCTCCGACACGTTCCGAAGCAAACATGTGAAGAGGGAGGAAGACAAATAGAGGAGAAAAAGAAAGATTGCCTTATTCATTTTGATTGTTTTAATGTAATTATAGATTTATCAAATCAAATTATTGCTGAAGAAACTTGAGAGCTTTGAGGGTCTTTTATAGTTGATAGGGCTTAGGCATATGGCACTGAATTTTAAATATGGGATATTGTCACTAATACCACTTTAAGGGTATCACTTTTCATTAATACCTTAACCAATTTTACAAATTTTAATAGGCAAAATACAATTATACCAATATCTAATTAAAACTAAAGCTATTATCTTCTTCTCCACGATTGAATGACATCCGATAATCAATCCGACGACATCTGGCGATTCTGACGAGTTTTACAGTGAGCTTTGACAACGATGACAAGTTCTCTTGCGAACTCTAACGGTGCTGATGAGTTCTCCAGCGAAACACGAACGAGACGATCTCTCTCCTGATGCCTAAAAAATGCTAACAAAGGTAAGACATAATAGATGATAATTTTCGTCTCTTTCTGTAATTATACTTTGGTTTATCAAAATCGATATGTTTCTTGGAAGGAAGATGAAGTTTTCCTCATGAAGTTTTCAAATCTCAAATTTATAAGACCTTATAAATTGGGTCATTTCGAATCTTATTGTTAATCTGTTAATGATTGTCTTCTTTTTGTTTGACTCTTTTTTTGCGTTGTATCGTTTTCAGCGTTGATTCCTCTGAGTGAGTTCTCTGAAGCTTTCGTGGTGTGAAGCCAGATGCTGAAACCCTTGACATCGCCAACATCGCGGCTAGGAAAATTCGGTAAAGCTTCTTTTTTCCATCGGATGGATCTCTCTCATCACATTATTATGCATCTCTCTCTGTAATACACCTTGTCGATAGTCCATAAACTATGATCAATCTATGTGAATGATTTTTTTTCTTTTACAACGAGTGTTGGGTGTTTCTGTTAAATGAAGAAGAATCTAAATGTTGTTTTGAAACATGAGAAGATTACAGTAGTGATGAAGATATGTTGGGGAGATCCTCGTGAAAAGATATGTGAAGCTGTTGATCATATCCCTCTCTCAAGCCTTAGTGGCCTTAAGAGGCAAGTAAAAAAAGAGATTCCTCCAGTTCCTCAACGGGTTTACACATATTGTGACAAGTGTTGTTTCTTTTTCCTGCAACAGGATGGCAATAGGAAGTGTTAGAAACCATGTTGTCAACAACGCTGCATGCCCTGTCACGGTCGTGAAGTCTCACCATTGAGCTTTGCCTTCATCTTCTTCACATCATCTGCTCCAAGAACCTTGTTTTTGGAAGTGAGTGTTGATGCTTATGAATAATATGTGATTGGCTTGGGTTCAGATTTTGAAGATCGACAAGGTTGGTGAGCTATTTAAAGAAGCAATAAGGACTTTGAACAAGAATGTGGTTTGTGTGATTAAAAAATTACTATTTATAACACTTTATAAAAGTTGCAGAGTTGGCTTCTAAAAACATTATTCTCTCTCATCTTCGTAAGACATCTCTTATACTAAAACAATTGTATCTCTCTTATGAGTTGCATAGTTGGAGAGATTGGTTGGACGTGTAAGTGAGTTTGGTTCAGTCGTTTCTTTTATAGAAGAGTGAGATATGGAGAAGTCTGGATGTTGTCAGATTGTGTTAATAATAACTAACCGGAACTGAGTTTTGCAAGTACAAACTCTGTTGGAACTAGATTCAAATGATTTACAAAGCTTTATAAATTACTTTATAAATATTTATAATTAACTTATAGACTGCAGTAGATATTTTATAAAGTATTATAAATAAATTTATAAACTTGTATGAATCAATTTATACATTCTTGTAAATCAAAATAAAATATCTTATAGACTAGTTTATAAGATTTCATAAATCAGTTTCTGAATCTTTATAAACATTTATAAATCATATAAGCTTTTATATACAATATATTACTCTTAAATTATTATTTACCTACCCTTATAAACCCTTATAAATTATTTTACAAACCATTAAAAATTGTTTTATAAGGCTTTCTAAATGGTTATAGACTCTTTTAGTTGATTTATAAACTTATACAACTCTTAAAATACCCCTTATAAATTGAATATAAGCTTTCATAAAGTTTTTATAAACCATTATTAATAGTATACATATCCCTTATAAATTATTTATAAAACTTTCATAACTTTCTTATAAATGGTTTATAGATTTTATAACTTGTTTTATATGCCTTTATTAATGGTTTATATGCTCTTACAAATAAGTGTACATACCCTTATAAGGCTTTGTAAAGAGATGATGATACGTGGCAGATTCTGAAGCAAATGCGGACAGCAAGCAAGGCTCCACCGCTTCAAAAATTTTACATACCCATATAAATTGCTTTATAATCATTTATAATCTGTATAAACTTTATAAATTATTTTAATAACCCTTATAAATTATTTATAAATTGTTTTATAAGACTTTCTAAATGGTTTTAGACTCTTTTAGTTGATTTATAAACTTATACAACTCTTATAATATCCCTTATAAATTGAATATAAGCTTTCATAAAATTTTTATAAACTCTTTTTAAAAGTATACATACCCCTTGTAAATTATTTATATACTTTCATAACTTTCTTATAAACATTTGTTAATGGTTTATTGATTTTATAACTTGTTTAATATGCCTTTATTAATGGTTTATATAGACCTTACAAATAATTTTACATACCCTTATATGGCTTTGTAAAGAGATGATGATATGTGGCGGACTCTGAGGCAAATGCAGACATCAAACAAGGCTCCACCGCTTCAGAAATTTTACATACCCTTATAAATTGTTTTATAATCCTTTATAATGGTGTATAAACATTATAAATTATTTTGTAAACCCTTATAAATTATTTACATACTCTTATAAATCCTTATAATTATTATACAAACCATTATAAATTGCTTTATAAAACTTTCTAAATGGTTATAGACTCTTTTAGTTGATTTATAAACTTGTACAACCCTTATAATATCCCTTATAAATTTAATATAATCTTTCATAAAGTTTTTATGAACCCTTACTAATATTATACACACCCCTTATAAATTATTTATATACTTCCATAACTTTCTTATAAACATTTACAAATGGTTTATAGAATTTATAACTTGTTTTATATGTTTTTATTAATGGTTTGAATACTCTTAAAAATAATTTTACAAACCCTTATAAGGCTTTGTAAAGAGATGATGATACGTGGCAGATTCTGAGGCACATGCGGACAGCAAGCAAGCCTCCACCGCTTCAGAAATTTTACATATCGTTATAAATTGCTTTATAATCATTTATAACGTGTATAAATTTTATAAATTATTTTTATAAACCCTTATAAATTATTTATAAATTGTTTTATAAGACTTTCTAAATGGTTTTACACTCTTTTGGTTGATTTATAAACTTATACAATCCTTATAATATCCCTCATAAATTCAATATAAGATTTCATAAAGTTTTTATAAACTCATAGTAATACATACCCCTTATAAATTATTTATATACTTTCATAACTTTCTTATAAACATTTGTTAATGGTTTATAGATTTTATAACTTGTTTTATATGCTTTTTTAAATGGTTTATATAGTCCTTACAAATAATTTTACATACCCTTATAAGGCTTTGTATAGAGATGATGATATGTGACGGATTCTGAGGCACATGCGGACAGCAAGCAAGGCTCCACCGCTTCAGAAATCTTACATACCCTTATAAATTGTTCTATAATCTTTTATAATGGTGTATAAACTTTATAAATTATTTTTATAAACCCGTATAAATTATTTACATACTCTTATCCTTATAATTATTATACAAACCATTATAAATTGCTTTATAAAGCTTTCAAAATGGTTACAAACTCTCTTAGTTGATTTATAAACTTATACAACCCTTTTAATATCCCTAATAAATTTAATATAATCTTTCATAAAGTTTTTATAAAACCTTATGAATAATATACATACCCTTATAAATTATTTATATACTTTCATAAATTTCTTATAAACATTTATTAATGGTTTATAGATTTTATAACTTTTTATATGTTTTTATTAAAGGTTTGAATACTCTTACAACTAATTTTACATATCCTTATAAGGCTTTGTAAAGGGATGATGATACGCTGCAGATTCTGAAGCACATGTGGACAGCAAGCAAGACTCCACCGCTTCAAAAATTTTACATTCCCTTATAAATTGTTTTATAATCTTTGATTATGGTGTATAAACTTTATAAATTATTTTTATAAACCCTTTTAAATAATTTACATACCCTTATAAACCCTTATAAATTATTATACAAACCATTATAAATTGTTTTATAATGCTTTATAAATGGTTATATACTCTTTTAGTTGATTTATAAACTTATACAACTCTTATACATCAGCCAGAGAACTTGACGCGTTCACCGTCTGCTGAAGTTCCTTTGAACAATGCAAGGTTGGCATTGTTTTCTACAGCTTCAAGGCCCTCATTAGAATCGTCCGATCAATCCCTTTAAGTTCTGGAAAAAATATTCCAAGATAATATTTGCATTCACATTGTGTGACACAAACCAAAAACCATAAACAGAATTTTAAGGTTTTGTTTTCTACCTGTTCCATAAATTTACAAAGTTTTAAGCTTTGAGAAATTGACTTATCAATCAGTTTGTAAGAATTTATAAATTACTTATAAACCTTATAAACCGGTTTATAACCACCCCATGTAAGTTAACTTATCAACTATTAGTAATCAAAGTTCAATTTATAAAGTCTTATAAACCAATTTATTAATCCTTTAAACAACTTACAAACCTTTATAAACTATTTTAGAAAATCTGTTTGTTATAGTTTCAGTAAAGTATAATTTTGTTTTAACCAATTTAAAGACCTATATAAACCTTTTTTTTGTCGCCGCCCATCTTCTAAGATCAAGTGGTAGTCGGTCTTGAGTCGTTCCGAAGAGACACTCTGGCCGGCTGGGTCTGATCTATATGGGAAAAAAGAACACCGCTACTTCTCGCCTCCTTGGCGAGAGAATCTGCACGTAAATTCCTACTCCTTGGTATGTGGGCAATGCTGAACTCCGAGAATCTAGCTCGTAGAAGGCGGAAAGAGACTAGCTCAGAGCTAAAGGCTGGCCAGTCAGTAGGATTGGCAATCATGTCCACAAGGTCGGAACAATCCGTCTCCATATGGATCATGGTGCAAAGTAAATCTCTTAAACAAGACATCGCCCATATGAGACCTTCCATTTCTGCATGGAGAGGAGATAGGATTTTCCGGCATCCCTGTAAACCAAATCTTTTGACTCCCATTTGGTCTTTATAGAACCACCCTAGGCCACTGACCGTGCCATGATCGATCCATGAGGCATCGATTTGACAGATCGGGCGATGGGGATCCATGCAGAGAGGTGTGCTCTGCAACCTAGCAGATTGTGTTTCCTCTTCCTCTCCCTTCTCAGGTAGGTTATAAACCAATTATAAAACACCTATAAATAGCTAGAAACTCTTATTTATGGCTACAATTTTATAAGACTTGATAAATGATACAAACCCTTTAAATTCTTATAAAGGAAATACCAAATTTTTTCACATTTATAACATTTATAAATCTATTTATAAGGGTTTATAAATTTATTGATTAGAGGCATCTCTTAAGCCAATGTATGCGTTTATTAAAAGCATTTTCTTGATTCAATATATAAAGCCATCAAATCTAGGAGAAAAAAAAATCATTTCCGATTCAATCTTCTTCTTCCCCATAACAAATTTCTGAAGAAAAAACATAATAGTATAGTTTGCTCGGGTCTCCGATTGTGTGTTGTACGGAGGTCTATAGTTGTATCCTCTAGGTATAGGTCCACAAACTATTTGTAAGGGCAAAATTATGTCTTAGGTGATTGCTCAAGCAAGCCTCTATCAAACTACAACCGATTAAGTGTGAAAGAAAGATAATCATCTTATTTGTAAGAGGTTATAAATCTAATATTTACAAGGGTTTATAAATTCAAACATATTGAGTACGTGAGATTAGTTTGCATATGTACTTTGGAATAACACTGGGAACTAACACCATCACCACTCTTCCTTTCGCCTTGCTTCTCGAATCTAAAAAAAATAACATATTGATAAATCAAATTGGTTTCAGAAGACACGAACAATATAAAATCATAAAGAATCACTTATTAACTATACCTCAATTCTAATCAATTTTCTAGAGAATGAAACCTTAACAGACTAAGCTAGAACATGTACTAATCAAATCAAGAACATCATATATCAACATAAATCAGAAAAACCGTATAAACTTTCATTCAAAATCATGAATCTGGCAGACATAAGAGTTCAGAAATGTATTTTGTAAAATAAAATTCAAGTTTCATTAGGCTGAATAAAGTTTATGAGAGTTTTATAAACCTTTCTAAATTATTATGAAACCTTTATATGATAAATGATTTATAAGGCTTTATAAATGATTGATAAGTCTTATTTAATGATTTATAAGCTTGGTAACTTATGTAAGGAATTTGGTAATTTATAATCAAAACAAATCATAAAACGATTTATAGAGGCTATAAATCATTTATTATGATTCATGAACCAATTTTAAGGACTTATAATTTATTTTATAAAGATTTATAAATTAGCTACATAACAAGAAAGAACATCGAAGCATTACCAGAGATCACCACAATGCGGACCCAGAAGCTTCAAGGTAGAGGTGACATAACCAAAAGCAATTTGTGCCTTCTTCAACATAGCAAGAACTTTCTCAAAATCTAACTGTGACAATGGCCTAGGTACCTGACAAACAAAATGATAGCGACTCACAACATCAACACTTGCAAATTTAATGCAACAGCATTGAAGATTTGATATGGAACATTCAAGACATGGTCTCGCTTTTCTCTCTTCCTCTGTGATTTCTCTGATAGAAGTAAGCTGCTTTCTTGCAGAGCTCAAAGATGTCTGATCCGGTGTAGCCTTCGCAGAGACGAGCTAAGTGATCGTAATCAATATCGGGCTCCAGCCTCTCTCCTTTCAGCGTCACTTTCAATATCTCTGCTCTCTCCTTACGGTCAGGCATTCCAATCTCAAAGGCTTGAGGAAGACGCCTCAATATTGCTTCATCAAGCTCTGATGGTCTGTTTGTTGCAGCAAGTACCATCACCCTCACTTTTTTTTGGTCAAAATCAACCATTATACTCATTTAAAAACTACTGTATCCAAGTAGGCCATTATCTAGACTGCACTAGAATGGGCTGGAAGGTGAATGATTCAACTTAGGATCAGTAGAAAATCCATCCCATAAAGCCATAAACTCAGTTTTCATGTTTGTCATGGCTTTATGATCTGTTGTACAGGGCTGGTGATATAAGATAATACACGCAGCACTTTAATGTTCATGTATTTCAAAAAAATCTTACAGAAAATATATGATAATATAAGCAACAATTCTCGAGTTCACACATCATAAAATTACTTTAAATCCATATTTATAAAGGGTTATAATTTTTCGAAAACTCAATGTTCACTATCGATACTCTTTCTCTTAAATCTAGCTAGGAAAATGATAATTTCTGAACCAACCTTCTTTCATTTTTGATAATAGAAAGAAGGAAATAAAAATGACTTGGAACAAACAAAAATTATCCAAATTGAAAACATACTTGTCGAGCATTTCGATGAGGATCCAAAATTTTGAATAGTGTAGTGTGATTGCTCTCATCGCCTGAGAGAGATGATCTCAAACTCGTCATCACCGAATGATCTTTCCAGAGAGACATTGTGACACATAAGAGAGATGAACATATCTCATTGCTGTCGCGAGCACCATCATCGTGAGAATTTCAGAGCTTTTGAATATTGGATCTCTGTAACTCTTCTGTCTCCGGCTGCTTGAGAGAGACATGGATTTTGTCAATGAGAGGCGACGGAGGAAAGAGATGATGGATCTCCACGGAGAGAGAGAGAGAGAGAGAGAGAGAGAGA
>OVBX01003750.1:0-16055 GCA_900406325.1 Erucastrum elatum | reverse complement strand
ATCTAAACAATTGCAATGTTTCACTTTAATGGTTACAAGGATTCACTTAAATATCCAACAAGTCTAACCTGCATCCCAATTGGGGCTGAAGTTTTCATGTAACTGTGATTTCTAATTGTTTTTTTTTACAATATAGACTTAGAACTAATTGTTTGGCAAGATCCCGACCGAAGATCTAACTCTTAGTGGTAACCCATTGACCTGGTCGGAGATAGGCGACGTAGCAAGGGCTGGTTCGTGTTTTGTAACACACGGCAGACGAACTGGTAATAATATTTGACCAAGTCATGGTCTTCTTTGAATTAACAAATTAAATGATTTTTTGTTTTCTTTCTTCAAGATTCAATGTTACAAGATTTTCTTAGAAGTCTAGACGACGACTTGAAATTTCAATGCTGAAACTGTTGAACACTTTTTTCTTAAAAGTGGAGCGAGACACATCAGTTAAGAAGTTTCTAAGGCGTTGAATCAACTATAGCTACTTTTGGTAAATTTCTTAACAACATCTGTGTAGAACTAGAAGTTTTTTCTTCAGGGCCTAAAACATGTCTTAGTCTAATTAGCACTTACATAAAAAAATATTTAAATAATCTTCAATATCTTTGATCATGTGATTTCTAGAGTTTACCAAAAGTTTTCATTCAGTTGTTTTGAAATATAATAAATATCAAACAAGAGGTTTCTCTAATATTTATACTGTAGTTTAGAGAGAAAAAAATATTAGCTTCTACATTTTTCTTTTTTGAAAAGCGTATTCAGTTGAAATGAATAAAGAAAAAAATACAAGTCATGATCGTATTAAGACCATGCAGTTTAAAAAAGGGGATGAAAGCAACATGCTTTAGGATACTCCTAAGCAAGTAGACTAGCTTTCTACAACTATTTTGTTCTAGATTAGTATAACCAATGCTTCTTGAGTGTTTAATTTTCTTGAAACTGATGGATTCGACCCCATATATACAACAAATCTACTCCGTTATACATTTTACGCTTATCATTTGGGTTTAAACTCAACCTATCGCTTGGGTAAATCTTGACTAATTATAGTGTTAATGGATATATTTCGAACATTCCAAAACCTACAATTGCAAAAGAAAATAATAAAAAAGGATTGAAATAACGAAAATTAAAGAAAATTTTCTATAACCGACAAAAAAAAACAACACTTTAATTCCAAGAGATAAACATAAGAAGCGAAAACATTGCCAGGCCTAATCCACTAGTCAACAATCTTAGCTATTACACGGCCCACATATAATAAACAGCAGAAAACTACAAACTCCACGGCGTCTAATGAACAAAAAAAACAGCACGAACTGTAAAAACAAAACACGAAAACGGCGATAGAGTCACCCCGGACCAGAGGTGACCGATCATAAACTCCGACGAATTAAAGAGCAAAAGAAAACAAATCTACAGAGAGAGAGAGAGAGAGAGAGAGAGAGAGAGAGAGATGATTGCTGCAGATTGTTGAAGAATCATAAGAAAAGGAGCTTCCTTTGTTCGTTCTGATTCCTATATAGATCCATCAGAAAGCAAGCATCAACCTTGTTTTCAATTGCTTCTGGGTGTTGAGACGGTAAAGAGAGAGGAGAGGAGGAGGTGAAGAGAGAGAGAGAGAGAGGAGAGAGAGAGAGATGTTCAAGTTTTTGAAAGGAGTGGTGGGTGGATCTGGGACGGGGCTAAAGGATCTGCCTTACAACATCGGTGATCCTTACCCTTCTGCTTGGGGCTCCTGGAATCACTTTCGTGGTACCTCCAAGGTCCATTCTCCTCTCTCTCTCTCTGTATATATGTTTCAAAGTCTGTAGCTTTGTTTCCTGTTGATTGATTTGGTATCAGATTGTATGATGCAGAATATTAGATGTATAATCGAATTTGGTCTTGATTTGCTTTATAATTGAATTTGGTCTTTGTTAAGTGTTTTTTTTGTCAAACGCTATGTAACGTCATTGGTTGTCTATGTAATTGTGATTCATCAAAGCTTTAAGCTTTGTGTGTGCTTAGTAGCTCTAGTTTTTGAAGTCGCACTTTGGTGGATTTAGTTTGGAATGGTGTAAGTTGTTGTTATATGATACAATCATATATATATATCATGTAATGTTGGTTTCTTCAGGATGATGGATCTCCAGTTTCAATATTTTCTCTTTCTGGGAACGATGCTCAAGATGGGCATCTGGCTGCTGGCAGAAACGGTGTCAAGCGCCTTCGTACTGTAAGTTCTCTTATCTGTATAACAATTGTATACGCTAGATTCGATAAAACAAGAGAGTTCTTCTCTGATTACTTACGGAAACTTCTCTCAATCACTTGGAACTCTAAATCATCAAACCAGTGAATTATGGATACCTTTTTGTTTTTCTGTAAGGGAAGTTTGAAGGCACGCTGAAATTTATTGTCAGTGTTTCATATTTGCTTAAGAATTCTCAAGTTGAAAGCTGACACTTGCATAACATATCTTGTTTCTGACATGCTGTCAGTTTATGCATTTTAATGTCGGATTAAGTGGATTTCTTTATCCTCTTGTCAGTATCATCACTCATCAGCATCTTTATCACTTACTAATTCGTTGTGCAGGTGAGGCATCCAAATATACTTTCATTTCTTCACAGCGCGGAGGTCGAAACTCACGATGGTTCTACTTCCAAGGTTACGATCTACATAGTCACTGAGCCTGTTATGCCGCTCTCAGATAAGATAAAAGAGCTAGGCTTGAAATCTACTCAGAGGTATGCACTCTTCTTATGAGCATCAGAGAATAGGCCAAGGATATAGTTTGCCGCAACATTTTATTCTATCCCAACAAATCACATCAAAGTCCTATCTGTCTTTTTCCTAATATTGGCTTTGTCATTTGACCTGTCTGAAAACTTGTTGTTATTGTGAAATTCGGGCTTTAGGGATGAATATTTTGCTTTGGGGCTACACCAGATAACTAAAGCCGTGAGCTTCCTGAACAATGACTGCAAACTTGTGAGTATTTACTTCTTCTAACATTATACTTTTCGACTATTTGGAACATATACTAGATTTCTTGTTTGGTATTTGCAGATATCATCTTGAATTTGTTATGGTAAACTTTGAATTGTCACCTCATTTATGTTTTTTTGTCTTCTTCTTTTCTATTGTCTCAACAGGTGCATGGAAATGTTTGCCTGGCTAGTGTTGTTGTGACACCTACTTTGGACTGGAAACTCCATGCTTTTGATGTCCTATCGGAGTTTGATGGGAGCAATGAATCTGCAAGTGGACCTATGCTGGTACTCCTCTTTCACTTGCCAATTTTAACCTAATTCAGACATTCTCTAGATTTGTATATTTCTAGTATCAAGGATCAGGTGATAGTTCTTGTTTCTCTCTACTATAGGAATATATCCCAGAGTTTGTTGTTTCCTTTTCATCTTTTCTAAACTTTTTTTCTTGTTTTAGCCATTTGAATGGCTTGTAGGAACACAGTACAAGCCAATGGAAATGGTGAAATCTGATTGGGTTGCCGTTAGAAAATCTCCACCATGGGCCATTGATTCATGGGGTTTGGGTAAGACCACCATGAACTTAGCTTATTAAATAGCCGGCCAATTTGAGTGCACTTTATCCATTGAAGCCCTTTACTTCCTCTTTTGAAGGTTGTCTTATTTATGAACTCTTCTCGGGCTCTAAGCTTGGAAAAACAGAGGAGCTGCGGAACACTGTCGGCATTCCTAAGGTTTGCTTGCCATCCCATCTTTCCCTGAATATGTGGATTTAACTCCAATGTGTTTGGAACTTCTTCAGTTACTGGCGATGTGTTTTTTTTTTCAAAAAGTTTTGTGTTTTTCTCCGAAAGTTTTGATGTTTTATTAGTTTGCATGACATTAATTTCAAAGAGCTGGCTTTCATTTCAGTTTGAATGTTTCTTTTCTCACAGTCTCTGCTTCCAGATTATCAGCGTCTCCTAAGTTCCATGCCTTCTCGCAGATTGAACACCTCAAAACTTCTAGAAAATGGCGGTAATCTTCCTGTCTTTGTTACAAATTTGCAACTTACATAGTTTATTTTCGATTAGAAGCTTCGTTTTCTGTATTTTGTTTTCACCCTCTCCTATGGATTTTGAATGTTTGTGTCTCTCGTAGTTATCTCTGACCATCTCTCACCTCTTGCTACTTATTTTTGACATTTGGCAGAGTATTTCCAAAATAAGCTGGTGGACACCATACATTTTATGGACATTCTCAACTTGAAAGACAGTGTTGAAAAGGATACTTTCTTCCGCAAACTACCAAATGTTGCTGAACAGCTTCCACGGGAGATCGTGCTTAAAAAGGTGTGAATCTGAATTATTAGGGGTAGTAAGAAAGTATTTTGCCTTTTGAGTACGTGGTTTAACGTATTGTTATCTGACTTAACCTTGTGGTTGATGCAGATTCTTCCTTTATTAGCTTCTTCCCTTGAGTTTGGTTCAGCTGTTGCCCCTGCATTAACTGCTTTACTCAAGATGGGTTCATGGTTATCAGCTGAAGATTTCAAAGTCAAGGTTGTTCATCTCTCTGTTAAAATATACACTTATTTCTTCTGTTAATTGCTGAAGTTGCTCCTTTCTATGAGTTTAGGTGCTGCCAACAATAGTCAAGCTTTTTGCTTCCAATGATCGAGCTATTAGAGTTTCTCTTTTGCAACATGTTGATCAATTTGGAGAATCAATGTCCGGGCAAATTGTTGATGAACAAGTAAGTTTATTTTTATCTTCTTTGGCATTTTATGTGCTCGGCAGCAATGTAGTCTTGTTGCATGCTTTTATCATTAACACTCACTGGACTTATTCTTTATAGGTATACCCTCATGTTGCTACTGGATTTGCGGATACATCTGCCTTTCTGCGAGAGCTGACTCTTAAGTCAATGCTCGTTTTAGCTCCAAAGGTAGATTTTATCCTTGCAACTTTTCTTTGTTTATCATAATCCAATTGTATTGGTATCTAATATTACATCTTTTCTCTTATTGTGGCTGCAGCTTTCTCAGCGTACTCTTTCTGGATCCCTCTTGAAATACCTTTCCAAATTACAGGTTTATCTCTGCCACTTTAATAGCTTTGACCAATTTATTTCCCATATATGATTGTTCCAGTAGACTATTATCACATTACCCTAGCATTGTTGATGGCAATCAGTTGGTTCTTTCTTAACTGGACTTAAGAGGTCGTTGTGGTCTAAATTTTATATCATCCTCAGGTGGATGAAGAGCCTGCAATCAGAACTAATACCACTATATTACTCGGGAACATTGCCACCTACCTAAATGAAGGGGTTAGTCTTCACTGCATTCGTTCTTTGGATTCTTTTGTTATATCTGTTTTTTGTGCCTAATCATGAAAATATGATGCAGACAAGGAAACGAGTTTTGATTAATGCTTTCACAGTGCGTGCCTTGCGGGATACATTTCCACCTGCTCGTGGTGCAGGTATGTATGATGTTTTTGGTTCTTTTTCATTGTGTATGGGATGTTCCTGCTGTTAGCTTGTTTCCAGATTTCATCATCTCAGTAGATTTTACTTTAACGCAGGTATTGTTGCATTATGCGCCACCAGTACCACTTATGACGACACTGAGATAGCAACGAGGATTCTTCCAAATATTGTTGTGCTTACCATTGATCAAGACAGGTGCCTTGTTTGTGTACTTGTTGTTCATTTCTTGTCTAGTCTTCTCACTTGGCTAAAATGCAAATAATTTTCTTTCGTTCTCCTTAATAGCGAGGTTCGAGCCAAGGCATTTCAGGCTGTAGAACAGTTTCTTCAGATACTGAAACAGAACTATGAGAAGGTAAGGAATAATAACTCTACCGAACTCTTTCCTTGAGATAATTTTGGGAATAGACCATAACTGAGTTTTGTTTGGTTTGGTAATAGACAAACGCTGGAGAGACAGGAGTCACCGAAGGAGCCTCAGCTATACCTGAAACTGCTGGTCTGATCGGGTGAGTATAGTCATATCAGATTCAATAGATGAACAACATATGTGCGTTTTGGTCATTGGTACACTAACTGGACTATCTACTAATTCTTATAGATGGGCTATGAGTTCTTTGACTCTCAAGGGTAAGCCATCAGATCAAGCGTCTCTTGCGTCTTCTTCTTCAGCACCATCCCTAGCTTCTGCAGCCTCAAATGCTACAACCACAGGTACACTTGAGATCACTTGCCATACTTTTCTCTCAACTATGGAAGTAAAGTTACTATGTGAAGCCTTGACTATATATTTGATAATCTGATAGTTTATCAATGTGCTTATAGCTAGTTATTGCATTTGTATACCTTTTATTTTTCCTATTTTGTTTATTTCTTGTAAATCTTCCACAGCAACGGAGGCGCCAAGTGTCAAAGCCAGCCATCATACACGTTCCAACTCGGACTTCACAGATCAACCTGCACCACCATCTCCAACATCAACAGATGGCTGGGGAGACGTTGAGAATGACATTAACGAAGGTCATGAGAGCGACAAAGACGGTTGGGATCTTGATCCTATTGATGAACCAAAACCTGCTCCGGCTCTCTCAAACATTCAAGCAGCTCAAAAACGACCTGTGTCTCAGCCTTCTAGACCTCCAGGTACCAATCTTTAGTCTGAATCAGTTCCCCTCAACACATTTTTGTTAAGCCCTCCTAAAACTCATATGGTTGGTGGGTTAACTTCATTGCTTTTTGTAGCTGCGAGCTCAAGACCAAAGGTAAGCACGGCAAAAGCAGCTGCGAAATTGGAGGACGATGACTTGTGGGGATCCATAGCTGCTGCTCCACCTGCAACTACTTCAAGACCGTTGAATTTGAAGAAGGCAGTACAGTCTGATGATGAAGACCCTTGGGCTGCCATTGCTGCTCCACCACCAACCACCAGAGCAAAACCTTTGTCTTCTGGTCGTGGCCGAGGAGCCAAACCTGCAGCTCCCAAACTTGGTGCCCAACGCATTAACCGAACCTCATCTGGAATGTGATGAACACTAGAGGAAGAAGATGAACAGGCATACAATGTACATTTTTTTGAGAGCATCTCCAGATGACTCAAGCAACCAAACAATTATTTGTGATATCATTCATTTAAATACCCCAAGAATGTCTCTATTTTTACTTTACGCTGCCACAAAGAGTGTTTTGCGTGTGTTTTCTGCAAGTAGGAATGATGTAAAGACACCATCCTCCGAATTACATTATCTTGTTCAAGTGGACTCATCTTCATCTGCCATGTTACACTTTAAGCTATTTAATACACAGAAGATTTCAGGCGCCATTACAGAAGACGAGCCTCCTGAAAAGAATACGTGTGTGAGATTGCTCACTTCAATCCAGCTACAACCTGGATTTTTCTGCAAGCCTTTCTCCTTCATCTCTCTCAACAACTTTGCTGCTTTGTTCTTCAACCCTGCTTCCATGTAAAGATTAATCAACTGAACATAGTTACCACCTCTTTCAGGTTCCATCCTCAGCAACTTCTCAGCAGACAAGATCCCAAGCTCCACATTATGATGGGTTCGTGACGCAGATAAAAGACACAGCCATGTACTACTGTCTGGCTCAATAGGCATTGCTTTTATGAAACTGTAAGCTTCTTCTAGGTGACCGGCACGTCCTAGAAGATCCACCATATTTGCATAATGCTCCATTTTCGGTTCAATGCTATACTCTTGTTTCATGATCTCAAAAATGCTTTTACCCTCCTGCACAAAACCGGAATGGCTGCAGGCTGAAATCAGAGACATGAACGTCACATCATCTGGCGATTCTCCAGCCTTCTTCATCTCATCGAACAGACTCAATGCTCTATGACAATCTCCATGGGATCCATAACCATATATCATTAGATTCCAAGTGATCAGGCTTTTATACTGCATTTTCCGGAAGATATTCTCTGCATACTTGGACAACCCGCACTTTACATACATATCAATTAAGGCGTTTTTCAGGTGAGTGTCTGAAGGAATGCCGAGTCTTAATGTATAACCATGTAGACTCTTCCCTTTAAGCAAGCTTGCGGTTGATGAGATTGCAACAAGGACACTTGTGATGGATACTGAATCTGGAAAGAGACCGTTATCGAGCATTTGGCTGAAAAGTTCGATGGATAGTTCGGGAAGGCTGTTTCGGCTGTAGCAAGATATCATTGAGTTCCAGGCAACAAAGTTGTCTGTTTTCATGCTAGTGAAAACTTTGAGAGCCGTTTCTGGTAAGCCACACTTGGAATACAGATCAATAAGGGAGCTGCCAACAAAAACATCCAGCACTAAACCAGTTTTGATCATTCCACCGTGAACTTGAAGGCCAAGACCGAGAGCCTCTGATCCGGCGCATGCGGTTATAACACTGGTCATAATATCAGAATCAGGTTTTAACCTATCATCATCTTTCATGGACCCAAAAGCTTTCAGAGCCTTTTCGAACTTCCCATTCTTGGCAAGTCCTGAGATCAGGGAGCCCCACGCAATCACATCTTTCTCCTCCATTAATTTGAAGACTAGATAAGCATCAGTATCACATCCTGATTTAGAGTACAGAGTGAGTAAAGCACTCTCTATTGCAGACGTTCTTTGTATTGGTCTCTTAAACAGTTCTGCGTGGACTAATTTGCCATAGTCATACAGCCCTAACACGCTGCAACAAGCTATAACATTTGACAAGGTAAAAGAATCAGGCAAGACACGATCCTCTCTCATCAAATTGAACAACTCCAAAGCATTGTGTCCATAACCATTCTCTGCATAACCTGCCATCATAGCATTCCATACTTCAAGTCTTTTATCCGAAACGCAACTGAACACAGTCTCTGCCTCACCAACCATACCGCACTTTGAATACATTAACAGCAGAGAAGTACAAACATAAGGGTCATTATCAAGTCCCATCTTCACCACGTCGCAATGTACCTGTCTCCCGAAACCAAAATTCTCACTTCGACCACATGCACCAAGAACTCCAGTGAAAGAAGTTGAAACAAGCTTGACACTGTTACTCTTAGCAAGCATATACAACTCCAAGCTAGATTCACTACTCCCACAATCACCAAACCCAACAATCATCACATTCCACAGAACAACATTCGACTTATCCTCAACCCCCAAAAACACACGCCACGCGTATACCCCTAACCCAAACTTGAAATACATATCAATCAAAGCAGTTTTCAAGAACGAGTCATCACCTAACGAGTTCCTCAACATATACCCATGAACCTCTTTCCCCTCTCTCCCCCTAAAGTCTCCTCCTTTACAAAAAACACTCACAACAATGGACAACGAGAACGCATCAGGTCTCACACCCAACGCCACCATCCGACGAAACAGATCAAACCCATCCTTAAATTTCCCAAATTTAAAGTACCCATCAGTCAAAGAGTTCCAAACCGTGACATCTCCACACTGAGACAAACCGTCGAACACCTTGACGGCGTAATCCAAAGATCCACACTTTACATACAAATTGACAAGCGAAGTCGCGACGAAAGGATCGTGTCGCAAACCCAACACGATGATCGAAGCGTGGAGGGTTTTGCCGTAGGAGAGGTTTTGAAGAGAAGAGCAAGCTTTGAGGAGAGAAGGGAATGTGAAGACGGAAGTAGACAGTGGAGAGGAGTGGTCATGGTTAGTGTATAGATGCAGAGCTTGTAGATACTCTGTTTTGCGAACTAAGTCTCTGATTCCGGAACTGAGAGAAGCAGGAGAAGTGTAGGATTCGGCTAAGGAAGAGATTGAACGACGGATGTGAACGTCGTGAAGCTTGAAACGCATTTCTGCATCGTCGTCGTTAGCTTCCGGGTGTTCAACGCAAAAACCCGGTTTAACCGATTTTGACTTCTTCTAACAAAGTCAATGGATAAATAAGCATTTGTTAGTTGTTACTTTGAAGTTTGAACACACAAATATTACATTTGATAACTAGATATAACCTTTTTTCTACAGTGGACCATTTTATAGTCTTGATTCTATGTATGTACCATAATTTTTTATGGCATATGGTCTCTGTAACGTCTCAGATCGCATACCGGCTAATGGCTAATGAATCTCATGTTCGTTCGTTCGAAACGTCAGAGACCCATTTCGTCCGAGAGTTGGTACGTTAATTATCATAGTTCTGAAAGACTTATTTACCAACTCTTTGCTACTTGGCCTCCCTAGCGCAATAACATTTAATTCTAAAAATCTTTTTGTACACATGACGGAAAATAAATACTCCTTCCGTTTTTAAAAGATAGATCGTTTTTGAAAAAAAAAAAATCTAAAAGATAGTTATTTTATGTATTCTGTGAAAAAAATTGCAAACTTAAAAGAAAAAATTGGTTTTAGTGGATTACTATTAGCAAAAAATTGTTGAAAAATGAAAACTACATAAAACAATAAATTTATTATAGTGATTTAATGTATTTTTAATATGTGAAAACACTAAAAAAATTATCTTTTAAAAACAGAGAGAACATAATTTTGTGACATATGTAGCTAAATTATCTCACTTAAACCTTTCAACATATAATACCATATACCACAAATTGACATGTTAGATTTTCATTTTTATTTGCATAAGTTCAAATTCTCTAATAAAATTTTCTATAGTCTATATTAATGTGTATAAATGATAACAAATTGCAAACAGATTCAAATTCATAATTTTAATGTATAAGACTAATAAAATTTTAGTCAAACCACTCAGACGAAAAAATTTACACTTTCAACTATTGAATATTCTCTCTGTTCAAAATTCCATGTTTTAGTAAAAAAATATGGTTCAAAAAGATACATTATTTACATTTTCAATGCATTAACAAATGGTAAGAAAATATAATTGTGCTTATTAAAATCTTATTGGTTAAAAGTTTTGGAAAATAGTTAGCTATAAAATAAATGATATCTTGGTAAATAATATTTATATGCTTTTTAATAAATTTATATTTTAAAACATACATATTTTTTCGAACAGATGGAGTATATTCTAAAAATAGCATATTAGTTTAGATCACATGTTTGTTCAAAAAAAAGTTTAGATCACATGTTCTTCGGTTCATATCGAATCGATTTGATTTGATTTGACCACTCCTAAACCCTACTAGGTTGAGATTCAGATTTCAATTTGTTTAGGTAAGTTAGGTTAGAGTTTGGTGAACATTTAGTTCCGCAATTCATTATCCAAATCTTGGATACGTATCAACTCAATAAGCTCCGCTAATTCCCATCTATCTTTAATTTTCTTGGATAGAATTATTGAAAATTGACTACCAATATTAGCTAACTTGTATCATATATAATAATGGTATGGTTTGCTATATCCTAAAATATATCTTGATTATACTTACTATATTACAAGTCTAGAAATGTGTGATACATACACAACAAAAGAAAACTTTTAAGAAAAAAAATCTTGGTGGGTCGGAGCCGGATCAAGTTCCATCCATGTAACAAGAATCTCAAGCCCTTAAAAATAAAGGGAAAAAAAGTAACAAGAATCTCGTGTCGGAATTTTTCTCAAACAGAAACCTAGACCTTTCTTGCATCACAAGACTACACAGGTTCTTACCTGACGCAGTATCGCAAATTGATGTGGAATCAGAAACGATAACAAATTTGTGCAACAATGGCCGCAAAAGGACGCAAAAGGAGAAGAGAAGGGAAGAGAAAGAAAAAAACAAAAGAATAGAATCAGCGTTATTGTTGCTGCATGTGGCCTCCATTTTCAATGGTTATAGGAATAAAGAGAATGAGATGTTTCTTCTTCTCTTGTTATCCATTTATTCTTTGCTTAGTGTTTGAAGAGAGAAGACATCTTCACCATATTCATAACCATAATCATTTTCCATATTCCTTGCATTTCTTTTTGTGTGTGTAGCTTAAGATTGCTATTTTGAAAACATTATTTGATTTTCAGAAGACACAAAAAAATGTAACACAATCAAATAAGGAATCAAGATAACGAAATATTTTATGGTTAGGGCTACATATATGTCTCTCATGGTCAGCTTCTACAATTCATGAGATGACATTTAAGTTTCTCAACATCCGATAGTTTCAGAGGCTTCTGCATAAACATTTGAGCTCCACTAGCTAAACATCTGCATTTAACAGACAGAAAACAGAACACAAGATGATCTTAGTTAGTTGCTTCCACAGGAACAAAGTCTTCGTTAGATCTCAGTTGTCTTACTTGTTGATACGAGTTGGAATGTTTTCTGAAGACATTATCACAACAGGAATCTCTTTCAGATTTGATGACTCCTGCTACATAAACACATTAGGGGATTTGTTAAAATTTAACCAAACCAATAAATGTGTGGATTTTGATTCCAAGAAGTTCTTATAGTTTTTCTTTTTCTTACCTTCACTTTCTTGAGTAGCTCGAAACCTGTCATTCCCGGCATACAATAGTCTGTGATGATTAGATTCACCTTCAGATCCTGGAGAAAAAAAAACACATTTTGAGTTTTCTCTACAGAATTCTTAGAACCAATATCAGGATTTTCATGGTCACACAAGACCTATATATCAATTGTGTAAAAGAAGAAAATCCATGGATCTTGCTTACATTATTGGTCAATGCATCCATATGCTGATTTTGATCTCCAAAACCCAAATACTCCAATGCTCTAATCGCATTCTCTGCTGTTGTAACTACAAAAAATCACCTTTTATTAAGAATTAATATATAAAATACAAAAAGTAATAGATTTTAATCATAAAAATAGGATGGTGAGAAAAGAATGGAACCTTTGCAAGAGGAGATCTTGAGCAGCTTCTCTACAAGTTTACGGTCAATAAGATTATCATCCACGGCCAAAACATGAAGCTGTTCATGGCCATCATGATGTTGATGATCATAACCCACATCCATTAAAGACGAACAAGAACCACTATTCATCTTGTTTGTTGCTTAGATGTCAAGTAACTAAGAAAGAAAACAATTTGACAATAAGCTAAGAAGCAAGACTGGCTCTGGCATTAATACAGGCACCCTTCAAGACATATAGCTTTCAATACTCCACCACCTCTAATAAAAACAATTTCAAAAATCAATAAGACAATGATACGTGTAGAAAGAAAGCGACAGATTCAGAAGAGTTGTGGAGTCATGTGAATCCGGTGATGGTATTTATGATGGTTTTCTTCTATTATTATTATCACCAACTATTTAATTCCTCATAATTAAAAAGAAAAAGAGCATGGGGAAGAGATTGCATCAAAGAATATCACGGATATCTCGTGATATCTTATTTTTAGGGGTTATAGTTTCAGTATCAGTCATTATACATATAAAGTTGCGCGTATTTGTCTTTTTGTATGGAGTTACTTGTTAGGTCATGTTCATGGAATCGCGTGTGGGGTTCTTTTGTTTTCTTTTAGGACCACTTTGAGTAATGTAATACAAAAATGTAGATAGTGAGATGCATTTTGTATATAACTGAGTTATGTGATGATATGAAAAGAGATCTACTAGGTATCAATCCTCTATAATATATCAAGAACCGATTTGATATGATTCTGTTTTTCTGACAAGTAGAAAGATTTTCCGTGTGTTCAATTCAAGAAGCAAGTCGTGTGTTGGATATGGAAGACTGATTCTTTTCAGAAAATGAATAAATAAACTTCTCTGGGTCAGTGACAGTCGTACGGATCTGCTGAAGATCTTATAAGTAGATAAGATATATATATATATATATATATATATATATCTTTTAGATATTGATATACAACTAAATTTTATTTTATATTTTCCCTTTTTTGGGTCAAATCCTTTGAAACTCAAGCACTTGAAAGCAGAAAATATAATAATCATTTTAGTTACAAATGGATCATCAATCATCATGTCTTTTTTTTTGTCGTCTGATAGATTTTATTAAAAAGAGTGGGATGCAGTCAAATACACATAAAGCCAGCAAAAAACACTATTCTTCCAGAGCCAGAAGCCGGCAAAAATCGAAATCTTTCCAGAGTCATTTAAGAAAACTACTAGATAACTAATGAAAAGGATGACAAGAAATTCTAAACCATAGACCAAAAGCCGAGACAAAGGCGAGGGAGTAGCTGAGATGATTGCATTCCAAGGTGCAGAGCGCATCTGTCTCCAAAAGAAGGATAGAAACAGGTTGAAGAAACTTCATAGAAATGGGTAGATGACCTGAAATAGACTCTATCCAAATGGGTAGAGGTCGGCGTTTGGGTGTGGTAGAGCTGTGGTTAGGTTTGGCTCGTTCTTTGGGAGGTTGGCTTCGTTCGTTGTCATGGTTTGATCTCTCTCTGTGGCAATGGTGATGCTAACTGTAGATCTGATGGGTTTGAGTCTGGTTCGAAGGTGTCGCCTTGCCGTGCCGGTGGATTGTGGGTCTTTGTTTCGGTTTCTATCAGTTGGTACCGTTCTGGTTTCTATCGGTTTCAATCATCATGTCTAGAAGTCTTTTTTTTTTCCTTTTATTGTAAGATTATCTAAAAATTACAGTGAAAGAAACATGTTTCAAATATTTGAAATAATCATCAATACTATTAATTAAAACAATTTTTTTACTATCTGATTTTAGACTATAAAAAAAGTTTTCTTTTAAATTTTAATAAACCAACCAACATTAACACATATCATATATCGTAACAATAAAAAACAAATTAAACTAATCAAATCTAAAGATATTAAAAGACTTACACTATCCTTACCGTTCTATATTTTTAATACTGGAATATCTATAAGTACATAGATATTTTCATTCATTTTCAAAATTTTGGGATTTATGATTTTAAATAAAATGGTGTATTAATTGTTAAATGGTGTATTAAGTGTTAGATTAGGTGTGCCCAACATTTATTATACACTTCAAAAAATTTTATGATTTTTTTAGAAAATGAATATAATTATTGTAATATAAAATACATAAATAGTTTAACTAATTTATATACGGCATCATTGGTTTTTATATCCTAAAGTTTAGTTGAGTCGCGTAACTGATCATATTGTATACCATATTAATCAATAGTCAATACTAACCAGTCTATCAGCCAAAAACATAACCCATCTGCGATTTTTTTTATTATGCAAACAACCAATGATTTTGATGACTAAAAAATAGAACAATTTATATAGAAAATACTATGTTGTAAAATTGGTTAAACAAAAAAAAAATTGTTTTATGTATGATTACAGTTAGGCATAGTTTTCATAATCCATTAATATCTATAAATGCCAAGCCATTTTTTTGGTAATATGTGAAGCCATTTATATTCCTTTTTATTTGAAGATAACAAAACAATAAACTTATTTAAAATAATAGATAAACTAATTTAAAAATCGGATCTTAACAACTACACAATTTAACAAAATCGAATATGACTGATGAGTACATTAGTAACATAAGTCCAAAACAGCTGAACATCTAATCAACTGGTTCAAAGTTTAAAATAATTTTATATATTGGTTTTAAAAATTATACAATAAAAACAACTCGTATTTCATTGCAGGTCCAAATCTAGTGCAAGTTATAAGTTATAGTTTGAACCTTTTTAATATGGAGTGGTAAATTTCTATGATAGAATAATCTAGGTTGTAACTGGATTGATATTCTTATGAATAGAATCATGTGAAATCAGTCATTCATATGAAATCGGTCAAACTATAAGTTATAGTTTGAACATTTTTAATATGGTGGATGTGGTTGATTTGACTTAGTTTTGTTTTTGCTTTAAATTTAAACGTTTTTTTGTGAAACACAAGTTTAGAATTGTGGGATCTGTGCTAGCTGGAGTTGGTCTTCTCTTTTTTTTTAAAAAAAGGTGAAGACCCACTAAAATCTAAAAATATGTGGAAAATTGTGAACACAGTTCTGAAAAAAGCTTCCAAAAACTAGTTAATTTGAAGGTTAGTCAATACTTCCTTATAATTATGAACAATTGTATTGAATAAACATGGATGTGGACATAATTAGTTTTCTAATGTTTGGTACTATTCATGCGCTGCTCACTTCTTTTTATTCCAGTTTTAACTTTATCTAACTTTTACCATTTCTAATCCAAGTAAGATAAATATATGTTTATGCATCATTTTACTTATATATATATATATATATAT